>SMGT01016064.1:42927-54762 GCA_004794575.1 Lanistes nyassanus
CCAACGCCTGCAGTCGTTAACTTATTGATACTCGCCGCTTCTTTCTGGGTTGAGGTCACGACTTCGTGCGCTGCTTAGCATTCAGCGGTCAGAGGTTACGAACCCCCAGTTACGGCCTGAGCGCTTTTCTCCGTGAAATTATGGAGAACAACAGATAAGAAGAGTTGTAAACGATTTTTGCAAATATTTTTCACTGCCACATATCATTTCTGGTCCAGCATAATAGCCTATCTTCTGCATATCCACAAGTTCGCGCACGCCATTTGAGGATACTGTCGCCGGGGCCATGTCTCAAGCCACTTCGAGGCTCATGATCCTCACTTCCGCTTAGCTAGTTAAGTGATAGCTGCATCTCGCAAGCGGCTCGCATTCCAGCCAGAAATCGAAGAAAAAAATATCAAAAAGGTGGTGTTGACACCTGCTCATTTATCGGGTGTAAAAACAACAGAAGAGTTTTACATCGGTGGCGTCTTACGCAATGTGTGGTGCACAAACCACTTCTGCACGGCGAGTGCCCCTGTGAACCGGTCATACGAAACCCCGAACAGCCACCAAAATTCATGGTCTTAGATCTAAATAAAGGTTTTAAAGGTATATCAAGCATTAAAATGCACTTTCTGAATTATTTGATGCATAATATGTCAAAAATCGACATTATTTGCGTACGTACATTTTACAAATTTGTGTCAGTACAGTTAATGAGTTATCGTCTGGTCGTCCGAAATTAAATACATCAGAACGCACTTTCTGAATTATCTGATGTTTAATATGTCAAAAATCGACACTTGTGTACGTACATTTTACAGATTTATGTCAGTACTGTTATCGTCTGCTCGTCCGCCGTGTATACGAAATACATCAGAACGCACTTTCTGAATTATCTGATGTTTAATATGTCAAAAATCGACACTTGTGTACGTACATTTTACAGATTTGTCAGTACTGTCATCGTCCGCTCGTCTGCCGTTTATACACAAGTGTCGGCTGTTGGCATGTTATACATCAAATAATTCAGAAATTGCATTCTGATGCTTGCTATACCTTTAAAAAAATTTATTTAGACCTAAAACCATGGATTTCGGTGGCTGTTCGGTATTTCGTATACACGTCGGACGAGCAGACGATAAAAGTACCCACACAAATCTGTAAAATGTACGTACTCAAATGTCGGTTTTTAACATATTATGCATCACACAATTCAGAAAGTGCTTTCTGATGCTTGATATACCTTTAAAACCTTTTATTTAGGCCTAAAACCATGAATTTTGGTGGCTGTGCATGGCTGATTAACTGAGAGGATGAAGGCAAACCGGAACTCACGATCATGACTAGCACAAGCTTGCCTCCAGCGCCGTTTGGGTATCACGCCAAGCGGTACCGGAAGCGCGAACTTGTGGATACAGACTGGATCAGTTTTAAAAATTGATTTTTTTTAACTTTTAAAGGGAAACTTAACCTTAGAAGTAACCTGGGTTGAATTGATGAATATTGATGTTGTGAGTCTTTTTAACCCTAAATTTCAAGCTACAAAAGAACTGTTCACTTACAACCCAGCTTTTAATGCCGCTCATCGGCCTTACATGGAAGCCGCCATGTTGCCTTGATGAGTGACGTCAGTTACCCAGGCAGGGAGAAAGCTACTGCAGCCCGCAGCCGATAAAAAGCGCTCAAAGCAGCGTCACAGATATCGGGAAGACGCTTTTGTTAGTGACATCGCGAACATTCGCAAGATAATTTCCGTTATGGATCTGGGAGTTGTAGCTTACACTTATGACCCAGAACACACGGAGGAAGAACTACAAAACACGGAAAGTACCGATACTGAGCAAGACGACGAGTGCTGTTGTGACTAGTATATTTACATAGGTGTCCTTTGTTGTGTGTACGGGTGTGTCCATGCACACATGCATGCATATACATGCGTTTGTTTTCAAGTACTTTGTATTGCTATAAAGGCCTTGTAGGCCATACATATGGCATATTTTAACAAATCAACCATACTGTAGGCATTATTTGTATATACCTATTTAAGTATTTTCTATATTTACTTAAATAAAATAAATAACACTTCATACAAATTATATCATGATTAAAAAACCGTAATATTTTATATCTTTACCATTAGTTGTTTAGCAGTAAAAATGTGATTTTTTTTTATTTTACCCGCGCTGTCTGTCTTTTCGCTCTCAGCTGTAATCGTCTGTTCTCACTCTCAGGCTCAGCTCCCGTCCGGTCTTGCCTTACTGCAATGCCTTTTACATTGGCACACTTTGTACTGATAATTGTCGGAATGGCTCCTTTCTTTAACTTTTTCTTAAAAGTCTTGAAGCCAAGCGAAGCAGCCACATCATTTTCGTAGGTGCCTTCAAAGCACTCCCTCGTAAAATGGTCCTCGCACGCGAGGTGCGATTTGTGCCATTTATACTCTTACGCACGACGAGCCAACTTGGCGTTCTTTAAATTTTCAAGCAACGTTTTACATAGTGCATACAAATCTTTTATTTTGCTGGATTCATAATCCCAAAAATCTCTTGTGGCTTCCGTCTACATTACAGGATTTGCACTGTTCGTTGAAACAGCTGAACGCTTGTACTGTGGCGTGTTGAATGCTTCTGGGGAACTGACGTCATCAGACCAGAATACAGCAGCGATATTTTGCTTTCATTCGCGAAAGAGTACCACAACATGGCGACGTCCGTGTACCACTATTTACCAAAATTAAAACTTGGATTGTATGGAAATAGTACCGATGCAGCTTGAAATTTGTGGCTGACAAGACTCACAATATCAATATCTATGAATTCATCTCAAGTTGAGTCTAGGGTTAAGTTTCCCTTTAATGTTTGGGAAGATTGAACGAACACAGTGTTTTCGGGCTTGGCTCGGCTAGCCTAAAGGAGCCGCATTGTTCAGAGAATTGTTTGCATTCTACTACGTGCACTTTCACTTCTCATGGACACTGAAATTTTTACGCACGCTCTCTAGGATGAATAACTAGAAATTGCTTTTTAAAATTAATAACTAATTACTGTTTTGAAGGGCTGTTGTATGAAAGTAATAGGAAAGACAAAGGCTGTAGAGTAAGGCATTCGCTTATCAATGTTAACTAGTGTTTATGTTTTAACGCAGCAAGTAAACGAAAAACTAGATTTCCAGGAACACAAGCTTTGGAAAGACGGCAGCAAAACAAAAGTAAGTGCATGGTAATTAGGGATATTTTTAAATTAAAGCTTTAAAAATAATTATACAGGGATTCAGCTACAATAGTATCTGTGTACCTAATCTCCTCCCTTTAAGCTACCGCCTCTAGTTTATTAGGGTGTGTGGCTCAATGCATCACCTAAAAGAAACAATCTGGAGGAACCAATCAAACACAGTCTTACATAAAGGTCTTAGCCCATGCGTCCTCGTGTAATGAACCACATGTTTGTAACGAGAGTCTTAATACGCTCTTTTGTTATCATTGTGGTTTTCAGTGTTTGTGTAGCGAGAAAAACGTAATGTGAGCTAGGATTAGGATTAGGGCTAAGTGTTGTCCTGACGTTAATTTGAAGCAAATTACTTTTTTTTCGTGCTCCAAAACCGTTATCAGTTTCTGGTAAACATTTCGTCATTCGCTCATCAGTACACAGGTACGCTTTGCCGTAACGTTTGCTACTGCTGGCACAGTCTCTATGTGACGTGACGGGCCGTACCTTAACTTACTGGACTCGACTTCTCCAGAATTACTGGTCAATTTTTATGGTGATCTCGTAAATGTAGATTTAATTGAGCAATCGTCACCAAAACCTTTACTGCCTCAGGTCAATGGTTTCTACACCAAAGGGTGACGACGCTATGAAATAAGGTGAATAACTAGAGAAATCTACCGAGGGAAAAGATTCTCATACTCTGACACGTTCGCTCAGTCTCACACAGGCAAACCACTACTTGCTCAAGAGCCCCCACCCTCGTAAAAGACACAACTGCAGCGAACCGTTATTCAACATATATTTCAAAACACTAACTGGCTCGACAACATCAAATATATCTACAGATTATTTACAAAGAATCACCGTGCTCGTGTCTAGGGTAAGACGCTGCCTGATTACGTCATACCACACGGTATCAGACAAAGAAGATAATCAAACTCCAGAGGGGAAAACAAACTGCAGTACGGCCTATGATCCCGCTCTATACACAAATACAGTAAGTGACCGACAACAGAGCTCCTATTCTTGTCACTATTGAGACAGAGCGACCAACAAGAAAGTTATGACACTGCCACGATCAGCCCTACCTCTACCTCCCTTGACATACGTCCGGCCACTAGCTTATGACGTCTCCTGTCTCCGGCAGGATAAAACCGCCTATCTTAAATCAACCCGAGTCCCAGACTCTAAGATAAGTTTATGGTAGGAGCAGTCCTTACTTATAAGGCACAGTCAACAGTCACTTACACGTCGGTTCGTTGGCGTGTCGGCGGAATACTTCCAGTGTGTTCCGCGTGATTGTTTACGATTGCTTACAAAGCAATATTTTATTAAAATATTACTTAAAGACGTTTCTGGACATGGCTAATTGAATGTTTGTTTGCACTCACTTTATAGCAAGCTCTTGCGAGCCTCTAAAGATAGGTTGTTTATTTGTTTGCTTATCAAAGTGAATTTCTGCTCACCTTTTTATTGCTTTATTGTACTGTTGTTTATGTCTTGTCTTCATACCCCATTGAGGGTGAAGGAAGAAATAAGTTCTGGATTCTGAATTCTGAATTCTGTTAGCTGCTGCTCCGACAACGTCCTGGCTAAGATGGCGAGGGGTAGAGGTCCGTGGGTCTACACGTGTCCGCTTCTTGTGGTCCTCCTACATTAATAATGTTACCCCAGTAGACACAGATCGCCACTGGCATTGGCAGGCGTTGAAGCCACAGTGGACATATATCGTCACTGTGAATTATGATTTTTCAAAACATATCGGCTACTCGTTTAAGGGAAAGAACTCTTGCAATCGAAAGCTGAATCATTTCTTCACGAGTTGCTTCCCTTTTCTGTGTTTAAACTGACAATGAGACCGGTTTCTGGCAATAATTTGAAGCGAGTATTCACATGTGTTCTGTCACTTGAGAAATGCTAGATTTACTCTTCAAATTACACGCTGAAGAGCAAAATGACATTTGTTCGCAAATTTACTGTGATAAATTGGATGAAGATAAGAGTATTTGTGCCTGAAAGACCCAAGAAAGTGATTACGAAGAGAAAAACGTGCGAGCACGTGCTGTAAACAGTAACGAACAGACTGTGTATAAGGAATGGCGGGGACTTTTTGATTACTTCAACTTCAGTTGTGTTTCCATC
Source organism: Lanistes nyassanus (assembly GCA_004794575.1). NCBI lineage: Eukaryota > Metazoa > Mollusca > Gastropoda > Architaenioglossa > Ampullariidae > Lanistes > Lanistes nyassanus. The sequence continues at coordinate 48,261 of SMGT01016064.1, forward strand.
AAAGGATTTTACAAATTATGGAACAAGGTCCAAGAAAAACAGAAAGAAATGAGTTTTCTTTATTTATTGTAGTTTTATATCATGTTTAAATAATTTTTGCATTGTTTGGGGGGATTTTTTTAATGAATTTTTGAAAAAAGGCTAAAAATGCCGCGTCCACAGGGACAGCTCGAGCTACGAACGCTGCGGTAGCATTGAGAATTATTAACTCTCTCTCCATGTCCTGTCCTCTCGTCTCATCTCCTAATCTCTGATGTCCAATGCTTAAGTACCCTGCCTTTTCCGCACTGCGTTTCCAGGAACCTCCTTATTCTAGTTCAACCAGTTCTGGCCAGCCTAGGTTGGGGCGGAGCTATCAGCCTGTCATGGCTAATGACGTAGCGCCCACCTGCCAGGTGTGAGGAGAGGGGGAGGAGCGAACAGGCTAAACCAAGAGTGACACGTGATAACCTAGGAGTGACATGTGACACTATATTCTCACACTCGCACTTGTCATATTGTCAGAGAACTGAGAGAACAAAATGCTATACCCCAGAACAACTTATGCTAAACTCGCTTATACACAATGTTTGCTGTTGGTTTGAGGGACCCATTACGTGAATTTCAGTGCAGCAATAACACACGCGCAAAGCAAGATGTTTTGCATGCAAATTAAAAAAAGCTTAGGAAATATTCACACTGGCGTGCTGACACTGGCCATATCACCGCATGGAAAGTGCGTTTACCCAAGGAGATATAGGCGCATTTCTCCTCTATTTAAATTTTCGCGCTGTAGATTATGCGTGAAAAAGATCGTTCTGCTGAAACAGCATTTACCACTATGTCTTCCTGTCTTACCTCTTCGTTAGTGTGTTGTTCTCAGAATTAGTTTATGTTATTTTTGTATATCCTACATAATATTATTTGTCTCCAGCGCTTCAGAGCAATAGTTCACGTTCTTTTTCTAGAATCGCTTTTTATTGTTTGTAGGACGGAAGGTTGTGTGCAAGGGGGAAGGTGTTGTCTGTTTATAAATTTCAGTTTGTCTGTAATTGTCTGCCAATCAGCGTATGTTCGCTAGCACTTATGTGCACGTTCTGTCAATACTGGGTGATACAAACTACAAAAATATTTAACACGTACTTTTTTTCTTCCAACAACACACTCCTCCCCTAAAGACGCAGAGAGGCACGCATGCAGAAAATCGTTCAAGCGTGAGTAGGTTTCATTTCTGTCTGTTGCCCGTGCTCGCTGCAGAGGGGTTCAAAATCTTGACAACCCCTAGCAGTTGGGACGAGGCCAGATCAAGGGTCGCGCACAAAACAGCGGCCTGTGTTAACGCCACGATCAAACGCAAGTGGACGCACGCGCAAGGTGGCTGCTGCACGCCCAGCGACGTCCCCGCAGTCAACTTCACGAGCTCCGAGAGTCCCGACCGCGTCCCTCCGGCGCGCGCACACAGCACGCGCTCTTTCTGGCGCCTGAAAAGATAGTTTAATATCTATGAATAATTCATAGCTGGTAATTACACGGCAGAACACGGCTTTTCAAAAGGACGGAGAGGAGTTTCTAATTGCTTCCTCAGTGACTCAGACGCCGTCTTCTGGCTGCTAAACATGGGCACGCGCGTAGATGTCACTGCGCGTGCATTTAGAGTGGTGTGCGCACGCGCGAGCAGTCTGTTGGGCTAGTTTTTATTGGCGGATTTCTCGCTGGCAGTTTGGTGACCAGTTGTAGTGCAGATGATTTTGAGTGTCCCTGCTTGATCACCGCTAAGCAAAGAATGCAAAAAGCACAAAACCCCTCTGTTTTCTGCTTGGGAAAAGGTTTGAGCTCGGATGACAGCGAGCGACGAATCAGCTGAAAGCTTAATTCAGACAAGTTTAGTTCACATGCGCAACAGAAGTGGACTCATCGAAGCGCAAATCTCCCATAAATATTGCCAAAGTTTTCGAAATAGCGAACGCCGTCTAGACAATGATACGAGCTATCAGATCTTTTACAAATCAAGAGCTGGCGGATGCATGAATATCGTGTGATGGCGTTCATGCATGCATGCGCGCAAGCAAACGCGATCTCTCTCTCTCCCTACACTTTCTCTCTCACTCCCAACCCCACACGCACACGCACACGCACGCGCGCTTTCAGACACATGCACAAGCGTTCTCACGCGCGCGCGGTCAAACACACACACACACTCTCTCTCTCACGCACAGACGGAGGTGTGAGAAAATGAAGGATGAGAAGGAAAGAAACGAAGGGGAAAAGGTGGAGAGAGAGAGGGAGAAGAGGATGAGAATGAAGATGAAGAAGAAAAAGGGCGAAGAGAATAGAGCTGTTGTTTGAATAATCTAATTAAAAACAATGAAACCATAACATAATAGGCACACGTGTCATGTACAAAAAGCACGCGATCCAACAGACGCCCACTCACCTGTTCATTCGCAGAGCATCTCTCAAAGCTGATATGAGAAGTCAGAATACTCTTTATAGCCAAGCACTTGTAAGATTGTCTGAACATAAGCATACCCATCCAAAGAAACACGCATACGCGTGCACACTATGCACGCAAGCACGCAAGCGCTCACACTCCCACGAACGCATGCACGCACGCACGCACGCACACGCACACAGCAGGCATGCGTCCAGTCATTATACACATTTATGTATAGATTGAAAACATTCCATTCCATCTCTGTTTGTATTTTACAAGGCCTTTTCTTACAGCCTTAACAATCCAGGATAAATACTCACCCGTTTGTGAACCCATTTGCCCGAAAAGAAGTTAAGACGATGTTAAAAAAAAGGTTGGGGGGGGGGGGAATAAATACGAAGGATAACAGTATTCGCTGTACTCCGCGTGTTTGGGTCTCTAATCCTGTGTGTTTTCATGTCAAACAGTTTCTAGCCAACCACCGTTTCGTATTTACGCTCGCTGTGCACCTGGCTGGGAGAGATGCCACGATAGAAATGACGAAATAATTGGCAGACAATATTGAATTTCATGAAAGAATCTTTCTCAGTTTTGTTTGAAAAGAAAGCTGTGTAGGTGTGAAAAGCGTCAGTTGCACTGGAAGCGAATGTGATTTTTACAGGATAAATCAACAAATAACTACAACGTCCTGGGTACGAACCACGCCTGTTTGTCGGCGACGATGAAAACTTTTGCAGCCGGCCTAACGAAAACTTCTTGCAAACAAACGCAGTGGGATATGCAGGAGAAAATGTTGGCTCGGTGCTACTAGGACTGTTCAATCAGAGCCACAAGGGGGAGACAATTTCTTTTTGATTGCATATGGGGAAACTTTCAACCTTTCCAAACTCAGCGTTGCGAATCAATGTCTTTTTATTAGAAGGCTGTTTTATTTATCGATATGTGAAACAATTCTTTCCAAGATCTTCTATAGAATTCATACAGCAATTGAACACTAAGTGAAGCAGTGGTAGGATATTCATGTGTGTGGAGGGGGGAGGTGGGGTGGGGTGGGTGAGGGTGGGAAGGGAGGGAGGGGAGAGAGAGCGAAAAAACCAACAAAACAGACCGACAGATATTTAGACCGATGGATGGATAAATGGATGGATGGATGGATGGATAAATGGAGAGCGAATATGACTGAGTGAATGTGTGAACGTGCAAAATCTTCTAAGCCAAAAGCAGGAAAAACTAGCTGCCTTTATCTACGTATATTTAACGCATTGCTTATTTTGTTTGTTATGACGGTTTGCAGAATAGCTTTTTAACAACTTGGATCTCGCTCACGTCTCACTCCTTTTACCCAGATGAAAAAAACTGGTTTAAAATCTCTCTTTTCTTACAACTTATGAATATAAATGCCTACAAGAAACAGGTTACATACAAAACACAGTAATTTCGGTCAATTTGATCAGAATTTACTGAGATGCAAACAATAGTTGCAAGTCAACCTTTTTTCCTTTTCGCACAACTTAATAAGAATTTTATGAGACTGAGAAACTGGTTACAAATGACACTTGTATTTTTCTCGCAAACTTGAGAATTTAATCATATTAAGAGACTGGTTAATGATCACATCACAGTTCAGTTTCATTTTAGTCCACATCAACGAGAATGAAAAAAATGGCCACACACACAGACAAGCACACACACACTTCTTTTTCATTTCTTAGAACAAGAATACAGATGAACGGGCATGCACTTAACTCAATATCCCACACATAACTGTAGCAAGAGTGTACTGACCACTACACACAAAAAATCGGGTTGCACACACATTTCCCCTTTTCTATGTATATAAGTTCACTTAGGGGTGCTTTATCCTCTTAAGATGTAGGCGGTCTTATCTGCACCATGCGGAAGCTCTGCAAGATGTGCGTTCTCTGCATTTACCCTCGACGTATGTGCGCTTGCTGTCTCCATACATGCACATTTCCGGCAGTCGAAGATCCGAATGTTACCCTGGAACCCAGCCCACGGTTGGGCAGCATAACAGTTCTTATCTGCTCTTACAGTCATATCAGCAGTCATAATCCCCGTTCTCCCTGTGTATTGGACGTGCGTCTTATGTGCGAACAGGAGGTAGGAACGCCGGTGCACACCAACCCACAGCCATACTGGCACACGACCATCGTCCAAGTTCCGTTCGAAGGTCTCTTTGTGCGAAAGCTAGCGGTGTGCGGCCGCAGACATGGTATTACAAGCATGTGACAGCGCTGGTGCAACGTGTTGCGGATCAGTTGCGCTCACCAGCGCAATGCCTGGGAACTCCGGGGATGTGTCTGTTGCAAATTGGTGGCAGAAAAAGGGAGGCTACTGACGATGTTTTTCTTGTAACACGGATCCGCAGAACGGCAGCTTGGAATGCTGGAATATAACAAAGTACCAGGAGTGGTCTGCTCTTTATCATTCGTATTATAGGCTTGTTCTGAACATTTGGGTTTCTGTGAGCGAGGGTGCGCGCGTGCGTGCGTGTGTGCGTGGGTGCGTATGTGTGTGTTGGGGGGAGGGGAAGGGGTAGAGTGCCTGGATTGTAAGGGGGAATTGTGGAATATCCGACAACTTTCTGGTCTAATGCGAATAAGTGTTTTATTTTGGGGGGGGGGGGCACAGAGCATTCAACGATGTTTATAAAAAGGCATGACTTGTTTTAACTCTATATTATATGGATTTTTTTTTCGCAATCTTGACATTGAGAACTAGCTTATTACATTGCTCCGAATGGATTAACTGGGAGAGCAATTTATTTATTGGGGGACGATTGTGCTGTTGGTGCAGTGCCTATATGTAAAAGACAATGCGCGCAGATATCAACATCCGATTATGCAGTTGTTACCGCTTGGGCCAGGTATTCGATAGACAGGAAATGCTGCAGATTTCCGAGCATGAGCAACAGTCTGTCCATGTTTTAATAGTTGACCCTTAAGTCTTCTCACCAGTTGGCAGCGCCTTTGAAATCTACCACCCGGACCCTACTGCAGGCGTCAGCCTCGCTTTGGAGCCGAATTGCGCGCGCGACAGGCGAGTTTTCTGAATGGCAACGCCCGCCCGCGCACATACACACCTATTCTTTGCACGTGCTGCGCACGTGGGGGTTTTGAATGGAGGTGGGAAATGCCGTCAGCGCAGACACTGAAGGCGTTTGTTGTGATGAATGATCTCCATCTCGCCATTGTTGGAGCGAGGACATGGACGAAGACGACTTTCACCAGCAGCTCCTCTATGACCTCCGCCAGACGGGTGCGCACTGATGCTCACTCCAGCCTGTGGGTACGTGCTCCCCACAGAACCCTTTGTTCTTCAGACTTTCAGGAAAGTGCGTTCGACCTGTGAACTGCAGGTACGACATCTTCGCTCAGAAACAGATAAGTAAGCATCAAACCAATCTTTCAAAATAAAAAGCGCTTTTATCTCTTGGATTCACAGTGACCGTACATTTCTTTCATTTCTTTAAAAAATACCCTCTCTCTCAGTTCCTTTTTAAAACTCATTAGTCACACTTTGTGTTGATCAATTTCAGTAATTGGTGCTAAACCACAGGAGGTGCTTCGCCCATACGTGTGGCGCAGACTGCGGACTCAGGTACTTCGGCCTCCATTTCTCCTTCCATGTCAACCCCATCCAGTCACCCTTCCACTGGAATCGCTTTTTGAATTCTTTCCAAACACCGCTACTAACCACCTACTTCTTTGCATCGTTAACCGAGCTCAATACACAACACACAACACACGACACACAATACGCTGGCTGAGCCACACGCTAGCCGTCGGGTACTTCTTTTGGACAGCGAGATCATTCTGTTCTTGATGCGAAACCGTCCGATCACCTGGCAAGCAGCTGCCTGTCCACTGGACATGACACTGTACAACGCGCGGTATCGCAATCCAACTGCGAGAAAGCAGGAGCAATGTGCTAGAGACTCTGAGAGAAACGGATGCCAAATGTAGATCGAGAAAAGACAGCTTCACGGTTACGAACACACAGAAGTCTGCTTAGAGGCTTTCAAAACTCATGCTTCTGAAGAATAGACAGAACTCCCCCCCCCCCCCC
>SMGT01016064.1:62573-81445 GCA_004794575.1 Lanistes nyassanus
GGGGAAATATGGTGCCAGTACTGGAAGAGACTTTGGTGATATCACGTGAATGCACGAGCATGTGCGAGTGTGTGGTGGGGGTGGGGGGTGGGGGATGGAGATGGGGGTAGGAGTGCGTGGTTGTGGCGGTGGTGAATGAAATGGTCTTCTCCTAGACAAACACTGAATCCAGCAGTAATTTTCACGAAGACTTGCATGAAGTCAAAATCATCTCATCCTGGGCTGGAGGGGGTGGGGAGGCCGACAGGGGATCGAAGATCAAAGGCATCGACTGGATACCTCAAGAGGTCAGACGGGGGAAAGAGTAAAGGTTCTGGAACTTCGGAACTAGCAGGATGCGGCCTTGTCGGGGCCGCGTTCTCTACCGTCCATCTGAAAAAATATATGGCTGCTTAGGCTCTTTCTCACAATTGTTTTAAATATAGTATAATCAGACGGGTATATCGCAGTGAAACGCACACACACACACACACACGCACGCACGCGCGCGCGCACTCACAAAGCAACAATAGGGATGGTGAACTTTGCAAAACGACATCATTTTAAAAGGAACTTTAAAGGTGAGGTCAGAAAAGCGATTACTACTGGTAAACGGTTTCCCCATGGCATATATGACGGATTCCTTTGACGTAAGCCGTGATATTGATACACGATGAGTTTTACAGGTTCCTTCATGATGATTGAACACGTAAGAACTAATGGTTATTCCTGAAATTCTCCGTAACAGCACTCCCTCCCAGCGCTAGCACGCGCGCACACACACACCCATACGCACGCACGCACGCACGCACGCACGCACGCACGCACGCACGCACGCACATCTCCTATGCCCTGAAATGTTTATCGCACCCACACTACGATTGTGGTGAAGCAAGCAGGATATATGCCAAGGTTTGGATAAATGCATGATTTAGTTGCTAACATATTAAGTTGGTGGTCAGGTAGGCATGCATGTAGACTGTTCGGAGGGCGTCTATTTTCAGCATCTTAAAGTTCTTGGATAGTTTGACTAAGCGTTCCTCTCTCCCCCTTTTCCCTAATAAGTACTTGTAAACCTGCTTCCTTTCAGCTTCTGAAAATTTATGGACCTTTTTGCGTATGGACCCCAAGCGATGGCATGTCATTGTTCTGCAGCGATTATTATCAGAAGAAATGGGTGCTTTTCTCAGTAGGTTGCATTCTGTTAGTGCAAACATGTTCTGCTGCTGTAAATGTCTATCAATTGTCACCTTGACGCTCTTTGCCGTGTCCCAGACTTCTGACGTGCCCGCGTCAGCAAGATGGTGGAGCAAAATCTTTGCCCTTCGTTTTGCCAGAGTCGTTCATCCGTCGTCAGCACGCAAGATCTCTTGCTCGCGCGCCCCAAAAGCTGATGCACAAAATGGCTCGCTTTGAAACCTTTATGGACACCATTTTTTTTTATTATAGTCAAGGGGCGGGCTCATCACTCCACTGTTCTGACAGTGAATATTTCGTAAAGATCCCAAGGTCCGCATCAACGAAGTGCGTAAACAAAACCTGCAGAAACACAGTTACCGAATATTTCGCTTGCAGCGAGAAGTTTGAAATAGCGAGCGAACGGGCCTGCCGTCAAAACGTTTGCGTTCGTCGTGGGTTTAAGTCGACGCCGGCTCGTTCCCACTCTCTAGTCGAGGCCTCGCGGCCTGCCGTCACGCCCCCTGGCCTTCAGTCTGCACAAGGGTAATGCTGTAAGGGGCGACAACTGCTGGAACCGAGAATCGCATCAAACGAACATCGCCAGGACGCAGCGCGTCATTCTTGGAAGGGCAGATAAACAGCGTGGCGACTCCTGACATAAACACTGCTCGGTTGCAGAGGGCACTTAGATTTTTATGAGCTCCAAGCTGTTGTGTTGATGGAAACTGAAGCTGCTATTTGCCTTTGGTCGTCTGTTGCAATAGCAACGACAATAAACGCACATTCTGACACACAGCAATAAGCTCCAGAGGGCTATATTCCCAGTGGTAGACAAAGCACAAACTTCCAATACACGCTTTCTTGATGTGTCAGCTTTCCACTGTAGTTTATAGTTCCCAGAATTATAAAAAAATTTGTTTCTTTCAGGACGTATTTCGTTGCACGATACTAGCATTTCAGGAATATGCCACTATTACTACATCAACACATTTTTTGAGGACTTTCGCAAACGGCAGAATGTGTGCCCTAGTTCGCCGAACGTGACCACGATAAGACAGGCTGGGAGAACTACAATGCACATTCGCTTCGTCCGGTTCTTAAAGGGATTAAGGAAGATAAAAACGCTCTTCTGGAAAGCAGCGGAGATGTAAGAAAACTCGGAGCAATATGTAACAAGGGAGATAAAAAAAATTGTAATTTAAAAAAAATCTCAAATGGGCATCTCGTATCTCGCCCGTAAGTCTCCCGCGTCTTCTTAGTTAGCGCCGCTCAGACAAAAACTGGAAATTCTCCGAGCCGCTAGACACTGAATTGATTTGCTGTGTTTTTTCTAATCAAAGCCTACTTCCAGTTTTTCTGATCTTCATCACTACGTGAAAGTGCAGTTACAAAGCACAATGAGTTTGTATGCAGCTTAAATCTGTTATTGCCCATCGCAAAGATCGTCACTGCCATACAAACGTCACACGAAAATATGAGTTTACCCTCAAATGCACATTTCGCGACCCCCTTTCCCCCTATAATACAATAACAGCAACACCAAAACAAACCCAAAATTTATCCGGTGTATCTTGAACATTTCAACGCATTTTTAACCAGCAACGCCAACGATGACAACAGCGTCCAGTGTTGCAGATGTTGCTAACTTTCATTACTTAATTGAGGGAGCCATTAGGTCTACACAGTCTTTAGGGCCATCAACGTCCAGAAAAACTAGGTTTGTCAGTAACAGAAGACCCCAAGTAGTTTCCAAAAATAACCTTCTCCTCTACCACTACTTTTGACTTGAAAGGTGTAGGAGTTGTCTGGCGATTCTGAGGAGCTCGCGGAAGAATCTGGTCTTTAAGGCTTCGATCTTCTTTTCTGACTCATGCCTCAACATCCAGCTTCCTCAGCCATACAGCAGGATGATGACTAGGTCTTTGTGGAGCTTGGTCTTGGTGGGGAAGCTGATGTTATTTCTCCATAACTTCATGTGAAAGTGCTGATGTGGCACCGGCTGTAGTCTAACCTTGACTTCTGTAGCTGGTCGTCCGTTTGTGTTGAGGGTAGATACAGGCTTCATACACACACACACACACACATACATATCTATAGTCCAATGAACAACCCACAGCAACGCCATCACAATTCTCCCCTGTTCTCCTGGTGCTATTTGTAGGACAACATATGCGTGCTCTTCTCCGTTTCCAGGCAACAGCCACCACCCCTTTCCCCTCTATTTCCCCCCTCCCTCTCTGGCTCGGACCGCACGCGGTGCCGGGGCATCAGACATCTTGCTCTCATCAACCGTTTCATCGCGACTATCATCACCTCTTTGTGTATCCGCCTGCCGCTGTACCCGGATTCCGAGGCGGGGGGTTATTTGTAGAAAAAAGTCGACTCCAAACATTTACTTGCCGCTTTCTCGGCACCTCCACACTCGTGTTATTTCTTTTGTTGAGTGAATCGTTTGGCCGGCATATTTTGCCAGGTGGAGCGCAGGGCAAGATGAGACGACTGCCAGTCGAAGACGGAGGGACACCAAAGACTAGCACCGTCCTTGATCATGGAGGATGGAATCTAGGGCACAGCGCCAGGCCACTGTCTATAAATAGCAGTGACTGGCAGCGGGAAGCTGTCATAAAATCATCGTGATCATTCAGAATAATGTCAGCAGAAACATTTGAATAACATCATTATGATCACTCGGAATAATATCATCAGGATCATATAAAATAATGTCAGCATGAGCATTCAGACTAATTAATTACTGGCGTCGTTTATAACGCGTTTCTACAACTCTCCGGCATCTTGTGTCTTAGCAGTTTACGATAGCGTCAAATAATAAACCACGTAAGCGATTCTGTGGTCAGTTGTAAAGGAACCAGTACAAAGCTTTGTGTTGGTCAGCGCCTTTGCGCTCATCCTGAATGATTAATTAGGTTACGTTTAGGAAGTGCACTTCTGGAATCATTATGAGGTTGAACAACCGGAGTGACAGAAGACTGCAGACGTCAGCGATTTGACGAGGTTTCTATTAAAGAAAACTTAGATTTATGTGCATAAAATAAGATGCATGCATATGCCGTTGATAACAGTGGGACAGAAGACCAAACGGCAACTATATGAGATTCCTGCAAAGTAGCGTTATCTCAATTTACTGTCAAAACTCACAAGCTACCCGCAGTGAGTGTATCATAGAAACCGAAACAACGTAAAGCAAACCAAAACAAACAAACCAAACATCTTAAAATTGCCCCCACCCCCTTTTCCTGCGCCTTTAAAAATCATCGTACACTAAATTTTCATGTACTATCGAGATTTAGAGATGGTCTATTGCACGACAAAATTATATGCTTAAAATTCCAGACTCTTTTCTTGGAGTTTGGACTGTTGTTGTTCTGTTAGAGTGTAGATATGCATCGGTTGTAATTAAATAGCAAATAAATGAAGAAGCGAGAGCCTGCAGAATCAAATTCCGTCCCCAAACAGAACAGATTTTGTGTTATCACGCGATACGCACAGACCACGTATTTCGACTGGTTTTGCCTTCGTGAGTGATAACACCGCCCGTATTTTGTCTTCAGCGATGATAAACACGTGGCGTGTAGACAAAATATTTAGCTGACCAGTGGGAACCGGGAGGGCACGAAAACTGAAATAATTTCAAAACATCCGAGCAAATCTGTGAGGTCTTTGCCACAGAACCGCAGGCATTCTGGCACATGCAGCTTAACACGCGCAAACAAATAGAACACAGGGGCACACGCAGGCGGAGGAATGCATGCGAGAGCACACACACAGATAGAGGAATGACTGCAAGCAGAAGGGAAGGGGGGCAGAAATGAAGGGCTGAGAAAAGATACTCGTATGTCAGGAATAGGAATGCAATATTTGTATCCACGGTTCTAGTCAGCCACGAATTGTCACTTCAAAAAAATCTCAGCACGTGAAAAATTTCTGAGGAATTTACTGAAATAAATAAAAGTTCATTCCAGCTCCAAACAAATGCCCAGCAAGAACATTGAAAGCAAGCAAGCAAGAAAGAAGAAACAGGAAAGAAGGAAAGAAAGAAGGAAAGAAGGCCTATAAAAATACTGATTTACTCACTGGGCAGAACACGTACACTTTGACCTTAGCCAAAAGGCCAGGGGAAAGGCAGGAAGATAGAAATAAAAGTAGGATAGAGAGAAAAGAAAAAGAAGGAAAGAGAATGAGTGAAAAAAGGAAAGGGAAGAGAGAATGAATGAAAGAAGGCAAGGAAGAAGGAAAAAAGAAAGAATGAGCGAAAGAATGAAACGAAGAGAGAATGAATGAAAAAAGGAAAGAAAGAGACAATGAACGAAAGAAAGAAGGAAAGAATGAACAAGGGAGAGAACGAAGGAAAGAGAGATTGAATGAATGAATGAAAGACCCAAAATCTGTGAAACGTTGGACTGAGCCGGTGCCAGATAAACTGTTTCTCTCTTCGATCGTTTCCTGGCGTCTTTGGCTGTAAACTGTGGTTCCCGGATTCCGGAAAGCCAGGATTGCAAGCCTGATGTTGGGGATCCTAGCATGATGTTCGATGTAATCACCCCTGGTACAAAAGGTTCCGAATGTCGGCTTGGTGATGTCCCCCCCCCCCGCCGCCCACCCCCTGACTTACGAACCATGGACCAGCTTTGTGCTTCCAGTTAAAATACGCATTTTGCGACAGCAGAAAAGACTGTGAGGATATTGTAACAGAAAATTTATGACAATAAATAGCAAGTATAAATAAATAAATAAATAAATAATCACGTTTGTATGTTTGAGAGACCGAATGTGAGAGAAAGCGAAGGAAGGGACATAGACACCAGATGATGCTACAGAGGATAGAGGTAATTATATATACGCCGATGATAACGTGTGTGGGAAAGTAACTCTCCTGTACAAACAGAGAACACCCCTACCCCACGCACTTTATGTGCGTATATCTATTTTTGAAACATTTGAAAATGTTAAACCAATGGGTGAAAGGGTGGAAAGAGAGACGGACAGAGGTACAGACTGGCAGCAAGACAGAATGAAAGACATGACGGAAGAAGGAAGGAAAAAAAAAAGAAGGAAGAACATTTTCTTTCGAGGAATATATCATTTGGTTTAGTCCTTAATTGAAAGTTTCCTGCCGGTCTACCTTATCGGCCCTTTTCCTCCTGGCAGATGCACTTATGGGGCTAAGGCGATTGAAAGCAGATGTGCGAACAAAAATCGACGCAAGCGAGAAGAGGAACAGAGGACTGACAGAGCACTTAAGAGATTTACACCTCGCCAGCCGCTCGATGGACACAACAAGATGGTCGCCGAGGCGGCCCTTGCCGCCCTGAGTGGGACCCCGCGTTCGTGGAATTAATTAGATTATTCTCAAACTGTGACCACGATTTGATAATTTCCATGGAGGGTGTTTATAGAAGGTGGAAGCGGGCGATTAACCGAGCGCATCAAGAGCCTCTTATCCCATGCAGATGGACAGGGTTCCAGGCTCGTTGATGTTCGACACCCTCGCCAGGGCGCGGTTTTTGGGGCTTGGCGACAGTCTTGCGGGCATCCGATCTCCAGCTTGTCCATGCTGCCAATGTCTGGAAGACAAAACTCGCGTGTACACTATATTTCTCGCTGCAGCCTAAGGTTAGCCGCGTATCAGTCTTTTTGTAAAAATCACCTTAGGAGATTTCTGGTCTTTTTGTAAAAAAAAAGTTCCCCTTGAGTGACCTCTGTTTTCGTAGGAGTCGTTTCTAAGATGTCCCTGTTCAAATGATTGTGATTACTGTACATGGTTTAAATGCCCCCCTCCTCCCCCAGGCCAAAAGTCAAACAAAGAAACTGAACTTTAAAAAAGCAAATCACAGCAAATCATAGCTTTCTTAAAGTGGGGGGAGAGGGGTAAAGAGCAAGAGTTTCATGTATGTTAGACTTAACGCAATCTATTCACGAATAGGTCAATTCTGTGCATGGACTGCTTTCAAGATAAAAACCATCGGACAGTTTCTGAAAGCTCCTAAAGGCATAGAAAGACACCAGGAAAGAGCTCTGAAAAACTAGTTATACTGAAAAACGTAGTGGTCTATGATCTGTAACGCAGTGAAGAAAAGGCATGTTTCATTTGTAAAAGAAAGATTCTGATTGAATGTTAAATTGATGAAGTGCAGTAGATATATATATATAAAACTTGAAACTCAGCGAATGTATTCTAAGTTCTAAGTTATTTTATTAATAGTAATTATATCGTTATCTCCCGAAGAACCAGGTGCAGAGGATGGTTAGAGATGTGCAAAGTGAGAGCGTCATTGCGCCAAACTCGATAAGTTCAGGAAAGTGTTGCGCACGTGCGAAACAGCGGCGTGATGTCGAAAGGAATGGTTTGTCCCCTCTCTGTGCGCATGCGTCACACACACCCATCACCTCTGTGGATGAAGACGGGGCGCTTTCCAAACCTTTGACGTCGATCGAATCACCGAAACATCGACCCGGATGTGAAGAGGGTGTCATCAGGCATGCGCAGAAGATTTCGGACGACTCGTTAACGGGCGCCGCCATGCTGGTGGACATCTGTTCTGTTTTTCCGAGGTGGTTTTCGCAGGGATGCGTTCGTGTCGATTTCTTCCAACGGCGCATGCTATCTGTCAGAAATGTCAGTCACCCTTCCTTTCTGGAACTTCTACTGATGATCCAACAAGCGTAACAATGCCGCTATTTTCCCTGCTGATACTGGTCTAATATCATGTTCATTCTGACAGACGTGTTACCACCCATTTTAATCGCGTGCAGACGACCTACCCTCATACCAGTTCGTAAAACAATGTCGCTCCAAAGTGATTCCTAGGGGTAGATATTAATAGCTCATTTTCGTCATTTTCTAATTTTACAGTGAAGAATCCGGTGACACAGCGGCAGGATATGTATTATATGCACAAGATTTGTTAGGCATCTGCTTTCATTTGCAGCTAGGAACTTTCATAGTTTTCTGGACATGTTTAGAGATATTAATTAAGATCTCATGCCACATGTATGCTAATGTAATCAAATTCGGCAATAATGCTAACAGAAAAATCCTGTAATTTATTAGGCACCACTCCAGAAAAACCAAACTTTTTTTTGCGCTAGAGCAAAGAGGGCGCATAAAACTGCGTCGACTCTTAGCTCTTCTGACCTCTGACCCGAGTCCAGCTTGCCAGGAGAGGGCAGAGGGACTAGCGGACCCCAACGACCGCTGGTATTAACGGGCAGCAATCCAACCCGCTTTCTTTGGGGGACTGTCGATGCAAGGTGGAGCTGAAACCAAGGGGTGTTCAATATTAGACTTTTTTTTCTCGCTGACAACACGGGTCGAAGCAGCTCAACAAACCGATTAAAAGATCTACTCTCCGATGTACATGGTCTCCTTTACTCGATCCGTTACCTCGGTTCTCTATGGCAGAAGTCGTCTTCGAACATATGGACAATAAGACTCGTTAGGGGGGTGTGGGAAGGAGAGCACGCACGCACGCACGCACGCACGCACGCACGCACGCACTAGCACAAAGACATATAGCAGGTCCTGAAAACTTTTTAAACTTTTGCATGGTATGTTTTTAATAGCGAAAGAAAGCGAAGATAAACATGTGGTATATGCATGATTAAATACGTGTGTGAGGCTGTAAGCACGTGAAAGTTTTAAGGAGTAACAATGAAACAAGTACGAGATTTGGGGAGGGGTGGTGGCGCATCCCCAGATTAGTTTTGCTGCCTGTCGGCTTATCTGCTGTTGTGTGTGTTCTATCTTGAGCGTCTTGCTCAGACAGAAGATCACCCTCCTCTCCCCCGCCCCACAAAAAACCTCGCCGCCTCCTTTAAATCATCCCAGCACAGTTTCACCCGATCTGGACGTTGTCAATGCGGGAGGTCAGAGGGAATCACATCCATGTGGAAATTAGTGCTGGGAAAAGCCAGCTTGGCAGGCCTGCAAGCAGAGAGGATCATGGGAGATCAAAACAGAGATCATAACATTTCCTAGCCTTAATCCAGCCAGCGCAAACTTTGCGTAACCCTCCTGCCCACTCGGGAGGCCTAGCGTTAAGCCTGCTGTAAGTCCCTCCAAAGCTGACAGGTGAATAGCTAGCGGCGGTTGCACTGTTAATCAACGCAATTAGACTTTATTGAGCTAATTGCCCATAATTCCTTCACACCGGGCCTCACAGAACGTGCCACATACAGTCAAAACATCGCACTGCCGAGCTGCGCTTGGCACAATAATCTTTTGTAATGTGTTCCCTCTTTCCTGCAGACTTTCTTTTTTGTCGCGGGGATTCCATCGCAGATGCCTTGCAGATCAGCGACGTACGGATGCATTAAATGTGAGAGAAAATGATGAGCAAGAGTGCCGTGGAGAGAGGGGGAGACAGGTAGACGACAGGGAACGACAGAGCAGAGGATTTTATGGGAACAAAAGAACACGCATAGTTAGTTACACACGCACGCTCGCTCAACCGTACAAGCATGCACGCAGGGAGGGATGAAACAGAGGGGGAAAGAAGGGAGGGGGTGTGGAGAAGGAAGGGAAAGGAAGAAATGGGTAGAGAGTGGGTGGTGGTAAGGGGCGTAGGTTAGGGGAGGGTGAACGACGCGGTGAGATGGAAGGGATGGGGAAGACGCGGGTGATGAGAGTCAGCAGAAGGGAAGTGGAAGGAAGAAAGAAAGGCTGAAGTTTTGCTCCCTTCCTCTTACACTCCCCTCCCCTCCCCCCACACGGGTTCAGGAAGCATCTGTTGTGGTGTTGAAGTCTCTACCTCTTGCCCTCATCCTCCTGACGAGTGCGTGTTTACGTAGCGCGGCCGGCTTGTCAGAGGCAAGAGCCCAACGTGTTTTCGGGTGTAATTAGCGAGACATCATTTTTCTCGTAGCGAGCCCAAAATATTGACAGTTACAAATGAGGCCTGATGGGCCATTGTGTAAATTGCTTTTCAGAATTGCCAAAACATATGTAGGGAATGGGAAGGCGAGAAAAGCGGCTTCAGGAAAGCGGAAGGAAGGAAGGGGTGGCGAAGTTACGAGCGCACTGACAGCTGTATTTCGCTGTCGACTGCAACTGCAATTCCAGGCCGCCAGCCAGGCTGTGGGGAGGGTCTTGGTGTCGGTTCTGAGAGTCTCAGGTTCCACGAACAGCGGAGCAAGATCTACGTACGAAGACTGCAGAGTACAAGAGGTACGATTAACAGACGAATACTCATTAATATAATAATATTAATAATAATATTAAAATTGTCATTAATAAAGACGAGGAAAGAATTTCACCACTCGAGTTCTCTTTGTTTCAGCGCTTTATGCCAAGTACGCAACTTCGGCTATAAATGCAAAACTGGCAAAAGTGTCTAAAGGCGCTACATGCAAAGAAAATTAGATCTGAACCCACAACCATGTTCCTCGCTGCCTTCTTCAAAAGGAGTGGTCAAGTACAGTCACAGCACGTGCTGACGAACTCAGGTGTTTGCTTGTCGCTTATGAGAAAAGCCACGTACGTGTCATTCAAGGAGAAAAACATAATGCCGATCTACAAAAGCAGACTTTTTTCCCAACTAGTAAATTCACCACGATGAGAACCAGTGACGGTGTTCACTGCGCACCGGCCGGGCGCAACCACGTGGTGCGCATGTGCGAGATATCGCACGCATCTCGCGTGCAGCGAACTTTTGTCGCTTCCGGTGCTAGGTGGCAAAACAAGGATAAACATTTCGCATGCAAAGCTACACGGTTTGCTTATTCAAAGCCGAATTAATGCGACTCAGAGAGTCTCCTTCGCAAAAGCTTTTCTTCGTGACATTTATAAAAACGGGCTGGGGCCGATTTCGCTAAGTTTCCGCTGGAACCGGTTAGCCTTCATAATATACTAAAACATTAACGGACTTTTAAAAAAAACTCCAAATGAACTTATTTTGTTGGAGTAATCATACAAAAGACCCCGGTTGGCCACAGACGAACTGAGATGCAGGCTGTCCTCAAACAACAGACATCTTTCCTGCACCTGGTGCATAAGCAGTCTGTAATTTTTCACGAAGAGCTGGATTTTCTGCCAAGTACAAGCACTCGGTGAAAGTATATGTATGATCCTTTCATGTCCACACAAACAAACCAGGGACGAGAACTCACTGATCTACAGAAGACACAACCAAACACAGCCCCGAGGGTAAAACTGGTCGGAGCGAAAGGAAAAAAAATGTACACCCCGAAGTGGGTGAGGTATGTAGGTATGTAGGAAGGGGAGGGGTTGAGAGAGGAGAGGAGGAAAGTGACGTGTGTGTGTGTGTGTGTGGTGGTGGTGGTGGGGGGAAAGGGTATCTCACATATCCTGTGACATATGATTCAGTTTGTGCAATAACTTTGACTAGATTACCGATATACAGTTCGGTACTGAAGAAAAAAGGGGGAAACTGATGTTTCGAAATGAACGTCACTTTAGGGGAGAGAGAAAGAGAAGGTAGGGGAGACCGAGAGAGAGAGAGAGAGAGAGAGAGAAAGAGGAGAGAGGGAGACAGAGAGGACAAAGAGAAAAAGAAATATATTCTGAAACATGAAGGTGTTTATCGTCACATTTCAGCAGGAAGGATAATATATTAGCATCTACACGTACAGCATGTTCTCCCTCACTGTTGCCATCAAAGCTGATTAGTACAAGACAGAACAGAACCAAGAACAAACGCTGCAGAGGAAACCTTTCCAAAGAAAGACGTCAAAAATTAATAAAAGATACTGCATCTTCTACGAGAACATATTGTACAACTTCGGCAAAATGCAGGCGCGGGTTCTGTCCAAAATAAACACAGACCTTGCCGAAAACGAAAAAAAAAACCCCAAGTAAAAAGATGGAAGCGATTTTCTCAAGACAGTTGAGAAAACATAGAAATGCAGGTAGCAGAAACAGAACGACACTCACCTGTAACCTATCTGTCTGTCATTATCCATTTCCTGTTGTTGCCCCGACACCCCACATGTGCCGAGCTGAATACAAGAGCTTCCCACTCTTTGTGAAGGAAGATTTTCTTTTCACACAGTTTTATGTTCAGATCAATTTACAGCAAACTATTAGAAGGCATTTACATGTAAATGTTGTTTTATTATTCAAGTCTTTATCTTATCAGTGATGTTTGCATATACTGCGAAGGTGGAAGGTAATGCAACAAAAACGATGAGGTTCAGGAGATGGTAGGAATGAAAACATTTTATTCCAATAATAGTTTCTAAAGAACTTGACAAACCAAAATAACTGCTTTTTAAAAATACTGTTCTGTGTGTTCATTAATCAGAAATTAGGTATAGCTACTCTACCGTGGAAAGGAATGACAAAACAAAATGATGTTAATAAAGAAACACGGAAACATTAACGTTCGTTTTGGCGATCTTGTCTTCATCCTTGTATGGTAGATCCTGAGAGAGATTTAATTTGACCAAACTAGACACACGCCAAAGTCCACAGCTAGGTATTCATTAAGTTTGCTACAGATCAAGAAGTCCCAAGCGGGTGGAGGAAATTCAGGGTGGAGGGATGCCATCGGACAAGGAGGAAAACGTACTAACTCTTGTAAGGCCTCAGCTTTCGGCAAGTCCCTAAGTGTCGGCT
Organism: Lanistes nyassanus; assembly: GCA_004794575.1. NCBI lineage: Eukaryota > Metazoa > Mollusca > Gastropoda > Architaenioglossa > Ampullariidae > Lanistes > Lanistes nyassanus. The sequence continues at coordinate 75,325 of SMGT01016064.1, forward strand.
TACACGTTTCAAATTTGATACTGTGAAAAGCCTTGAAACGCTTTTTTAAGCCTTAAGCCAGCTCGGAAACGGTCCTGCTCAAGGTTTTGGGCAGATAGGATGGCTTTCTATTTTTCGAAACCTTGAAACCCGGCCAGCCAACCGTTTCCCGTTACACTCGCCACCACGAACGGTCAAATGATCTCAGCCACGAGACGAAATGCATGAACACTAAACAGGCAATCACCGTGCGCAAAATATTTCTTGACAAAAGTGTATATTGGAGAGACTATCTAGAAACTTATTAATATCCGGCATGAAGCATTATAGTTTTTACATAGTTTTCGCGATAATTTGGCCTATGTCGAAAATGGTATCACATACTGAAGCTATACAAGGATTACGGTAAGGTGCCTCCCTTCTAATATCCTCCACCTTCTTCTGGGCGGAAACATCCTGTCAGCAAGGAAAACACACTTCGGTTTTGATCTTTGGCAACACTGCATTTCACGTACTCTTGTGTCTCGCCGCAGGGTGAGGCAACTGTGTCTGTATATTTGTTTCTTATCTCCCCTTTAGATCCCATCACAAACCTAAGTGGCTGCCACCAAGGTACAGCTAATATTTCCCCTCTCTTGCCCGCAGCCAGCGGGGATAGTCGCACGTGCCTTGGTATAGATTTTGCCCAAAACCGCTTGCATCTGGGACGAGGGGGGGGGGGAGTCCTTCTTCGTCTCCTCCTCTTCCATCTTTCGGTCTGGGACTTAGGATCACTTGTTGCGTCGCAGCTCAGCTGACATGTCTCTCTGGTCACGTGACCACTGCATCAGGGCCACAGCGGTGGGTCATGTGATCATGAGGGAGGGGGGGATATCTGGACGCATTCACGAGGAAGCGCGCTATAAAAGCTCAATTCCAGCTGAACAAACACGGACGGCCAGAAGGGATTCTTTTAAAGGAGTTTTTAAAGACGGTTGCTCTGCTAAGCTTTCTACTTTCTCATGACCTCAGACCCCCTACCGTTCCCAGTTAGAAATCTAAATTTAGAAATCAACCTTTTGCCATCCAGAAGACGTGATGTTCGCGGAGCATCAGTAAGTGAGGCTTGGCTTTGTCCTGAACAACAGCGTCAGGAACCCGGCCTGGGAACCAAGAGACGCAGTCACTCAGACTTTCAGACTGTCCTTGTTGTCTCCCTTTTGTGCCTGTGCGTGCTCGAGTAGTCGACGGGCGAAGAGAATGATTTTCCATGAAGTTCCTCTGTCTGCTGGGTACTCCAGACGTCTAAACCTTTGTCGGGGTGCAAGAACTCTCTAAATATACTTCTTCCTGTTTGACTGAGGTAACAATTCAAAGAAGACTGACTTTATCGAGTAGGATTTTTTTTATATTAACCAGTATTTCAATCTGTAAGAAGAATCCCTCTGACTGCAGCTGTTTGTAGCCCAGCCCAAAGTTTCAACACTGCTGTGAAAATTAGGTTTTCTGGTAGAAACTTGTCTATGTTAACGTTAAACATTCCTCTCTATTTCTGCACCTCTCTCTCTCTCTCTTCCTCCTGTTGAACATACTTCATTTTGTATCAATACACAAACAAGAGCGTGCACGCACGCACTCGCATTAACTGCGTTCTGATGTCAAAGAAATGTAATTTTTGCAGTTCTTCATTAACATTTCTGCAGTTATTATATTTCTGCAATATATTACTGATTTGATCTTTTTAAATCATTAGAGCAGAACCAGAGTGGCTATGATATCAACTTCACTACCTCACCCAGCCCCTATCTGTACCTCACTACGTGAGAAATACGTCGTCTTTCCCAGCCCCTATCTGTACCTCCCTACTGCCATTGTGTCAGCCCTATCATCTGCACGCTTTATTCTGCGGCTCCTTTTGTCTCGGGTTAAAGTTTATGGACATATTTTCTCCTACAATACACATCCCGGAGCTGAGGAGCGAATATTTATTACAGACACTGTGTCGGGCAGCTCTGCCGCGCGCCTTCCAGTGTATTTTGTGCGTCCCAGACCGGCGCTGCAAACACGGGAAGATTTTTAGACGCTTCAAGGGGTTCCCCTGCAGAGATACAAACCGGGACTGCATATCAGATTTAGAAACACTTGCGAAAAGACAACAAAATATCATCAGGTTCTTAAATCTCGCCCTTTCGCGTAAGGTTTGCGCCACCAAAAGTTTCTCTGCGGGCTTCCCTTCATCTCGATCTTATCGAAGGAGGCTGTTTGTGGAAAGTAGCCTATCGGCCCAGTGTGAACAGTTTTGTATGTTTCTCCTTGTCATCTGCTCTTTTTTTCATCCGCCAACGCTCGCGCCTCTATCTTCTGCCTTGTTTACGAAATGCGATAGAAGATAACAGAAATGCTTGTCGAAAGCTGTCAGCAGTTGGTGAAAACATTAGTCGGCGCAAAGCAAATACGGCTCGATTCTTAAATGGTGAAAAAAGCCAGAAAGGAGGAAGTGAGATTGAGCCTGTGTGTTAAGCTTAAACCGCCGCTACTTTGATCATTTTCTTTTGGCATAAACGGCGACCAGATGGCGATATGATGAGAGACGCTTAAAAAAAGTGAACTGTGGGTGACTGTGGGTGGCAGACGCTTAACGTCGGTGTAAGCATTTCGAGAAGTTTCAAGGGTTTGCGATAAAGGACAGCAGAAGCAGTTCCAGAACAATTCAAATCAAAAGACACTGGGTAAATCAAGAGGACGATAATGAGTGAGTCGAAGCGCATTGAACTCGCTTCATGTAGGAAACTGCCCTCTAAAGGTCATCGCATCGTCGTCGTCGTCGTCGTCATCGTCATTATCATCATCATCGTCGTTGTTGTTGCCGTCGTCCACTAGATTATTGTTTTCGCTGTGTCCGTCTGCAGGTTGAAAGTACGCGAAAGGCGATGCGTTCGCCTGTCCAGCCAGATTCCACATAACGACGCAACAAAGTCGTCAGTGGCGGCACAACAGTCTTCAAGGCTACGGGACAGATGATGATTGATGATGATGACGGTTGGTGGTGGTTGGTGATGGTGATGATGGTGATGGTGGTGATACACACCTTTGCTGAAGCCCCAGGGGGTACAATCTACGGCTGCTAGCAGGGATCCGACGGGAGAGGCTAAGGCCAGCAGACGCACCAAAGCAGTCACTTTCTACTCTATTCCCACCCCTACCCCCCAACCCCCAAACCCCAGCTCCACCCCGAACAAATATGAAGTTACAAACGAGATTCGAACACCTATAACATGCAGTTCCTAAAACCAACGCTTTCACCATCCAGCTACGGAGCACCACGGGAAACTGCACGAGGCGAGACGCCACAATGCAACTTCTTATCGCTGGAATGAACTAAACCTGCCGATGTGGTCCGTACCCGCGTGGTTAAAGCGTTTGGTCAACGACTGAAGATACAGTGTTCGATTTTCGCATCTTCCTTTGGGCTTTTCCCATTTCTTTCTCCCTCTCTCTCTCAGTCCCATATGTGTTCGTTAAAATCGTTCGTTCGTTCTCAGTCCCATATTAAAACTTTGCTCGGGGTGGGACCGTGGGAGTTGGGAGAGGGGTTAGGGGTAGGGTAAAAAGTTATTGCTTTGACACTATTCAGCAGATGCGAACCGGGTGCGACTACAGTGGTCTGAGAAAGGCAGGCCTCGAAGGGTTTGTGGTGCATCTGCTGGCCCCTGCCGGGTCCCATCGGACCCCAACTAGCAGCTGTAGACTGTACCCTTCTGAGGCTTCAGCAAGTGTGTGTATTGGGGGGGATTATAATGAAGATGATAAAAAAAATACAAATCCTACTTTTTAAACAGAAATCGTAATAAATGGAATGTTTCATAACGCATCACCTTTAGAAGATGCTTGGTGCCTGCCAGGAGCAGGTATTCGCTACGCTGATAACCTTTGCTTCAAACTACTTTGATTCTAACGACGCCCTTCTTTCCCTTAATCTTGTTCTGTCCTGAACATGCACCAACACTTTGAACGCGCCGTTGCTGTCCACGTGTTCATTTCGGATCAAGGGAGACCACTGGAAGATGTATTATCCGATACAGGGGGCTGACGATGTTCTTGACGAGGCTGACGATGGTGAGTGGTGCAGGGAGAATATTTTATAAATAATTCGCGGCAAGGGCCTTTGTAGTTATCGCTGTTGAAGTAAACACGTTTTTCTTTCCCTGCCGTCACTTGGGGAGTGCGTCATTTGTAATTCTGCAAGGAAGCTGTCGGCAAGTGAAACTGAACAGAAAGGGAGAGAAGCGTTTTTACCCCTCACTTTCCGCCGCTCGCTACATTACCCTAAACTTCCGACGATTAGATAACTCCGATTGCTTCGCACAGTGTTGCAGGTGATGGGTTTTTATCACATTAGACAAAAAACATAGATTTTGAGCGTGGCAAACATTTTAGAGAAAAAATAATCTGGGCCTATCAGCGTCAGTCTCGAATCAAACAATGTTAGTAAACAGCACACCCATACTTGGGTTAACACCCATCCAGAGCTTTGCTTGCCATTTGCCCGACACCACTTCTCTGATTATGCACGACCGCATACGCACGCATAAGCTTACACAAGCACAGCGAATTACACAAACACCCTTTCCTCACGTGGCGTTTGCACGAACACACCAACGAAAGAGAGAGAGAGAGAGAAATGTAGGACAGAGCGATTGAGAGAAAAAGAAAAAGAAAGAGGATATATAGAGAGAAGGAACAAGCGTTGGCTTTTTTTTTGTTTGGGGTGGGATTTAATGCAGTGCCAACAGGTTATGCAATGTTGCGGAGGTGATATGGGTATCGGACCCTATTTAACCTACACACTGAAACATCCACCAAACTGAATGCTGCAGTAAGGCAGTCAATGCGAAGAGGCAGTTTAATGTCTGGGATGGGATGGGGATGGGATGCAGGTGAGGTAAAGACGAAGAGAAGGAAGGATAAGGGAGGATAAGGCCCAACACTTAGTGGGTAACTCTCTGTTAGCACTTATGCTTTTCATACATCTTTATCAATTAGACTATACAGGTCACCACAAATATCTCTTTACTCAATCATTGGCTTTCTTTCGCCTCCCTAAATGTTGTCCTCATATTTTTGTAAATAATCCAGAATCCTAAAATTCCGCGCCTTACAACGTTTAACTCCGCTGAACTTGCATGACGCATAATAAAGAAAGCAGGCGCGTAAAGTTCAGGAAACCACGGAAATCGGATACAAGGCGAGACCTGGAACCCGTCTGGAAACGAAACACTGTCACGCAACAGTTAGGGAGCGTCTTCACCTCTTCAAGGGAAATTTGCCTCGCAATTATTGGCATAGCAGCCTGGCCTGCGAAAACCATCTTGTTTCGTCGCCGGAGTTTCCTGTCGTAAAGAGCTCGTCAAAGCCAGCTCGCTGCGGTCGAGGACAACCCGGTGGGCAGGATGGAAGAAATGAAACGATCTCAAACACTCGATCGGCCTCCAGGTGTAAACCAGTCGGTGTGCGAGGCTGGTCTTGTACACACTTTCATAATCACTGTACCCAGTCACTCATCCTAGAAGGGAGGTTTACATCATGATAGTGGGTTTATGCACTGAGGAAATCACGAAGAATCGCCATTTACGTATTACACACGCGTTTCCTTTTATTTTTAGCTTAAGTGCAGATAGTACATTTTCAGGTAGTGAATCCTGCTGGTGCGAGATCATATAATTTCGCATGTAGTGATTTCGGGATTTGCACATGATATCGAGTGTCTCTTTGCACATAGACAGTGAATCAAGCTGGTGCGGCACCCCCGCTTCAAACTAACCAGTTAACGAAACATACACTCCTGGTCTTACGTCTTGACAAAAAGAATACATACAGTGCAAGGACTACTATAATCAAGGACGTGCACACCTGAATTTCTGACTTTGCTAGCGAAGGCCATTCATTTTCTTCTTAACCGAGACTTTTTTTAAACAAGGTCATCACACATGTGATCATAGGTGTTGTATTAAATGTCATAAAAGTAAATTTCAAAACAAAATGGATATTGAACACGTAAACTGTTGAATTTCCAGTGTAAGACAGGAGTTACCTCTCTTCCGTAATTGTTTCATGGTAAGAGAGGCAACTCGTGTCTTGTCTCTTATCACCAGCATGTAACAGG
>SMGT01016064.1:82628-136869 GCA_004794575.1 Lanistes nyassanus
CATTTCTTTCTTTCCAACTCCTCTCTGGGCACTTTAAACACACGACACTTATTAGCATCATTATAATTTCCTTTGCAATTCACTACACCACATTTGTTAGGCATGATGATACACAACAAGCTACAAAACTTTGAGAACAAAGCACTGAGTGACTGAGAAATTCGTATCGAACACGCAAGGGAACTGTACCTTCTTCCGGTTCTAAACTTACGCCTTCAAAAATAGTTCACTTATTATGGGTCAAAATAAAGAAATTTTATTGGATATCACATCCTTATTTGTTATTGAATAAACTAAATATGACATAAATAATTGTTAAAATGAACTATATTTGTAGCAAGTAATGAAATTGCATTAAATTATTTTACTCTATATCACTGCGCCGAGACAACGTGACATGGTGCTAAAAATAGACTGCTTGGCACTGAGCCAGCCGGTATCGCTGGCTCAGAAACTGGCCTTCGCTAGCGACGTCTGAAAATTAGCTTTGCATGTCCTTGATTATAGTAGTCCTTGATACAGTGTTAAAAAACTAATCAAACAATATGTATAACAACTGGGCTCAATCAGGTAAAAAAAAAACCAACCCTATTTCCGATATTCTATTCAGATGTGCATATACGTTTAAGTCACAACAAATTGATATGGATTAATCTGTCGATCTTTAAATTAAACACAAATTTTTGTTTACGATAATTTGACTTGTTTCTCTAGTTTGCATTCAGCTGAGTCCAACCGTTCGACCACGTTGTAATCTACTTCAACATCGCAATGAATCCCCGGTTCACACTGGTTTTTGTATGTTCTAAGGCTAATCCTAGCTAAGCTGAAACAAAATCATACTGCAAGAGACATCGATCGACCTTTCTGCATTGTTCAACAAAATTTTGTTATTTTATGTTGTTATTTCCACCACTATCGCTTCCGCCGCCTCCCCTGCAACTTCGACATTTCTGCAGTCGTTGCTGCAGTTGTTGTTGCTGGTGATGGTGCTGGTGCCGCTTCTGACTGTACTACTACTGCTACTGCCACCACATCGACTATAGCTACAACGACCAGACAAAGAGAAGAAAGTGACTGCTTGGATGTTCCTAGATCTTCATTCCCAGGCTCCCCGACCACACTCTGTAGAGTGCCACTTACTTCTTTGAGCGCGACGGCAGTGGTTCTGTGTTCTAAGCGTCGGCACAGCGTGCGCGTGAGGCGGAGCCCTCGCTTGTCCCTTTCGCTCGGTTGTAGTGTTTTCTCGCTGGACAGCAGGAAAACATGTCTGAGAGGGGAAGGAATCCTTGGCTCTCCCGGCGCGGAATCAAAAGCCCCACCGAGTCCTCGTAACACCGACCTCCGGTCATTGTTTTGTCGAGAAGATGTTTCCAATCTTGTCGTCCCTTTGTTGGCCGGCGAGCGATTAAACTGAGGGGTTAATTCAATTACGGCAGGGGGTCAGACTGGTGCGTCCGCTTGTCTAAACACACCTGCCCTCTCTCCCAGAGACCCCCCGGTTCAAAAATCAAACGTCTTCAACTGTCAGCACATTCCCGCCGAGATGAGAGTTCTGGTCGCCATTTCTCCGACGCCCGAAAGCAGCTAGCTGTGGGAAGATCCGGATAGAATATGCTACAAAGGTCGTGAAAAATCCTATTTGGACAACCAACACAAGCTATTCAGTACTTGCGTGTGTGCGTGCACCTGTGTGTCCGTATGTGAGCTTTGTGTAGGGCCTCTTGAGTGTATATGGTGAGAGAAGAACAGAAGATGGAAGTCAGATTTTTTTTTAAAAAGTGTATGTATAGTCCTTTGTCGATACAGATCTATGGTATCAAAACATCATCGCTTGTGTTATACATCCTTTCTTCATTATCAAAAAATTAAAAAATTTGAGTGTTCTCTTCCTTGGAATCTTTTTGTCATTATTACAGATATATTTACTGCGTTGCACATTTGTAAATAAATCAGCTTCTTAGAGGACCATGAGACGGTTGAAAGCATGTTCTAATCTTCTAATAAATTTGGAATTCTGTAGGGGACAGCTAACAATGCAATAGCAAGCCATTGGCACAATTTACATTTTGTAACAAAGGAACAACAACAAAGCAAAATGACTAAACAAGCAAGAAGCTAGCCATCCAGCCAACCAGCCAGCCAACCAGCCAGCCAACCAGCCAGCCAACCAGCCAACTGACCTGCATGTACCTATGTAGGTTAGTAGTCGGGATGCATTTATTTAAATATGAAGTCCACTGCGCTTTCTTCACTTGCTGATTTCTATATGGTTTGTGTCTGATATCCCATGTAGCTTCGTGGGATTTAAATATTTCGACTAGAAGTAGCCTATTTCGATTGATAAGCTGCCAAGTGGTCCTGTTGCCTTCACCATGCATCATCAGTGGGAAATAGTCGTGGCATCGCATGACCTCGATCATTATACTTCACTGGCTGGCGCATTCCGAATCAGGAAATGCCTATCACGATGTCTCGTTCAGGCGCTATAGCCTCGAATCACATCCAAATCACAGCGAATCATGATTTCACGAATCAGTTTTGCATGCCACGAGAAACGCATAAAAGCTGGATCGAATCATCGTAAGTTTGGTTTTGGTTCGAATCAGATCATATCCGTGTGACAACTTTAGTCTCAAGGATTGCGAGCTGGTCAGCGGAGATTTGCAGAAAAGACGAAGCTACTGACCCGGAAGTTTATGCGTCATCTCCCACAAGGACTCGATGCAGTCGCCTTCAAACGCTTTCTACGATGCCCCCCCACCCCCACCCCACGAGCACGCGGGATCTGGTAGTGAAAGTGGACTCCCACAGCGGGTTGTTTGTCGTGGCCACCGACTCCTTCACCTGTGAAACCTCACTGTCCGGGAGGTCGGAGTGGGCCAGGCGCGGCCATTCCTTGCAGAACTCCGCGGCTGTTCTGCAGAGTGCAAACATTTGTACTTAACGCCTGACCGGTGCGGCTTTTTCATAAAGACTACGACCAGCAGCGAGTGGCGTGGAAACGGAGCTTGGACAGAGGAAAGACGATTGACAGAATGGATGAATGGGTGCTGCTAAGATCGCTTTGAGGTCTAGTAGTTCTAACGTTAGGAGGATAATAGAGAGTTTTAACGTCAAGATGTTCACATCAACTTTGATGTCTAGGAACACACACACACACACACACATGTATGTCTGCATGTAGATATGGGAAGACCTAGCCCATTTATCGATCTGTCCACGGGACAAGAGTCCTTCCTTTTTCAGACAGTCCACAGATGTGGTCGAATGTATTTCACTATTTCTTGGATCACTTCTGCACAGATGGAGTTTTTGGGACATCTCGTCTTGGAGCAGAGGGAGGATGGACAAGCATTGCCTTTAGATTATAGTGTGACGCCCTAATATATAGTCCTACGATAAAATTCAGATTGTGACAAAAGGCCGGTCATTGCCATACAGTTTCCGTAAAACTTTCCTCAAGGTATTGTACAATGGAACATGTGCACGTATACGAGTGTGTGTGTTTGTGCGTGCGTGAGAGAGAGAGAGAGAGAGAGTGTGTGTGTGTGCGCGCGCGCATGCGCCCATGCCGCTGTTAAGACCCCTGTTAAGTCGTCTTTTATTTTGGAAACGAAACGACATCTTGTGCAAGTAGTCATGTCTTTCACCTCGAAGTGAGGACTGATTCCGGTCTAAGCCGCTTTAGACATGGAATGAATGAATGAATGAATGAATGAATGAATGAATGCGTCTGTTTTATGAGCAGATAAGTTCACGACCCATTCTTGAGTACAACGGGGTCAGGCTTTACCCCAGGGGTACAGCGGTACCCTCGCTCCATGTGCAAAGTCCCGCTGAGCAGGGGCAGCGAAGCACGTACACACACTGCACGGAAGACGTGGGGGTAATTACGTGTATCACCCGGCATGACGTCCCCCTTTATCCCTTACCTCGAGAGCAACAAAACCTAGTCGGAGCTGATAGTTTTGCCGAACGCCGCAGTACTTGGAAAACTTATTTTGAGATCACGCATCTGTACTCTTTATTAAGTACGCTTGAAAACCCCTACTTTTCACATCGAAAGAATATCGTGTGTACTAATCTAGAACGCATACCTTTTAGTTTACTAGCATTGTTTATTTAGGGTTTTGTTAAGTTTTGCTTTCACTAATTTTCTAGATGTTTCTAGGGCAATAGAGACCAATATGGAAAAGGCCCACCCCACCCTTCCTTCCCTGCTGGTACGTCATTTTGTCGGTATCACATGGCAACTGATGATCAATTCCTTGCATTTAAGTTCACTGAATTGTACAATTCTTTGACAGCGCATGTTAGCTATGTTTAAAACTTTAATTTAATAGCGGTTTGAGACGTCAGCTGATTTGATGTCAATGTTAACAACGACCGCTTGTATTTCTCGTCTCTTACTACGGGCGTATATCGTTTGCTGGTACGCAACCCACTTCCGATAGCATCTATAGGATGTCCGTGTCACCAAGACTTGCATACTACATGGATCCCACGAAAAAGTGATACGCCGCTTGCATGTTGTCAAAAATAGCATATAATTTATATTTCACCGAAATGGCCCGCTGTTCGTACCCAGCCTGTACTTACCGTAGGCTGTGGCATCGGCTTCTCACTAACTAAACATTACTGCGGCAGTTTGCTATAGCACTGGGATCCAAAGCAAGGAATCTCACTGACATCAGCGTTAGACTTTGTGTAAGTAATTTAACTTAAGTCGTCAATTTTCATTTTTATTTCTGTGTCCACGTGTTCTTGAATTACCCGTGCCTCTCATTGCTATGCCTTTTAATTAGGTCTACTTGAAAAATATATATTTTAGAGTTAAAGCACAGCGCCAGTGCCAGTAATTACAACAAAAGGCATAAGAAACCGATGGTATCAAACGAATTTTTGAGGTGGTAGGGTGGCCCTGGGTGGTTTGGTTCGAATCTAGCAGAGACCAAGGATTATAATCTGGAGTTACATATTGCGCCGATTCTATCAGTGGCAGCCCAACCCCTAATAAATAAACAAGCAAACTGGTGCACTAGCAATCTTACTGTCTCTTTCCGTTTGACCGATGTTGCAGTGCCTAGTTTTGCAAAAAGGACCCAGTCTCGCTGTATTACAAAATTCCCTCAAGGCCGACGCACTTTCCATCTAAACTAACCAGCCAACCAAAGAGAGGTTTTATGACATAACTCAAATCGGGTGATTCCCACAGCAGTAGTTAGTTTTCACCACTCCTTAACACGACCTCGGTCGGCGCACGACAGAGTAACTCTGCCTGTGAAATAACATTGGTCTGTGGTTTTGGTCTACGGTATTCGGATCTCATTCTCAGAAGTTCGAGATAAAATTTGACTGTAGCATGTCAAGCAATGAAGCTTGCAGCGTTGCAGAGACAGACTACATCAATAAAATATCCCATATCTTGCGTGTGAGAGAGAGACAACGAAAGCGAGAGAGAGAGCGAGATCTGGTTCCGAGGGAAAGCAACACTTTGTCTCAGACTAGAGCATGTGCCCTGCCTGCCGTGATTCTTGCCGATCCGTGGCAGGCGGGCTGTCAACGAGTCACACCTCATTTACTACTCCTGATTAAACACGCTCAAACACGAACGCTAGTGGCGGCCGCTATTTCACGCAGTGCACGTGCAGGCAGCCGGATAATCGTTACCTCGTCAACCGCTCGCAACAACTTCATTTTTTGCGTCCCGGACCAGCAAAACCAGACGCGAGCGGAAGGTGAGACGAAAGGGAAGACAGGGAGCCAGGAAGGGAACAGCCAAGTTGGGGAGGACGGGACTCGCGCAGTTTGGGATGACGTTGGATCTTCACTTTTGAGTTATCGTTCTTTGATCTGATGAAGCAATTACTCCGCAGGGGTGCGAAGTTTGCATACTCTGCTGGAGCGCACATCGTCTCACGTTCGGCTTTTCACAGAGAAGTTTGCATACTTTGTTAAAATGCACATTTTCTCACATTCTACTTTTCAGGGGGGGGGGGGGCATCGCAAAACCTCGTCAACACGACGATGAAAAGGATGGTGATAAAAGGCAACGTGATCAGGTGATGATCGGCTGGGAGGGGAGGGGGTAAATTTCTTTTTCCCACAAAAATTTCTTTCTCCTCCAACACTGCTCTTTAGGAAACCTTTTTTTTTTGAGAAGGATGCCCAATGAAAATAAGTGCAGACAAATTTATTTTTGAGATTCTGTGCCATAACAACGTCTATAAAACAGCACACGAAAACCTATATATCCCTGAATATTTTGTTTTGGGCTTAGTCTCTCAGGCAGGCTGGTATCGCAGTTTTAGCGAATCTTAAACGAACATGTGTTATAACAACGTCTACAACACCGTGCTCTCCTGGGGGGAAATGGGATCCCCATTAAGTTTATTGGTCTGGTTGTAAACGACACGCAGTTCTTGTGTTTGGAGAGGACGAGGGAAGTGATTGTTGGAAGGCCCACAGCTTTGCACTTTTTACTTGATCGGTTTTCCCGATTCTTTATGCAGCACACGTGTGGCACCCCGCAGAAATTGTGTGTATATATTTCTGGTTTCGCCTGCACTCAAAAACAGTTCAGATGGGTGTTATTCTTAACGTGGCTTGAACGGGTATAGTCAAAGCACTTACACGACTGTGCGGTGCGTTAGCCAACCGTAAAGGCTTTTCTTAATTGAATAAATGTAGGTCTTGGTTTTCTTCATTTTGCCAGTACAGGATAAGGTTCGGCAGACTAAAACCCTTATTCGTTTAGTTAAAAAGGCCTTCGAGAAACCTCGCTGTGAACAGACGGAGCCACTCCTCAAACTCTTTGTAACTGTGTTTCTCGGATGTTTCTAGACTTGATGAAGGATAGGAGACACATCTTGTATGCTCACCGTGATGTATGGCAAATGTATATTGCAGTGCGTCAAGGATACTGTCTAAATGAGTCCAGGAAAATTAAAACCTGTTTAAACACGCTTAGGCACTGAAGGTGGCTGGGACAATGGTCGCTTTTGTGAAAAAAAAAAAGCTATCGTAAAGAAAGAAAGTCTCGCTTGACTGTACTGAGAGAGAGAGAGAGAAGTTGTAATCTAAATTATTATTGCCACTGTGTCTGCTTGCGTGTACGCGTGCGTGTGCACATGTGTGTCCGTCTGTCCGCCAATCAGGCTGTTCGTGTTAAAGGCGACAGTTACTACACAAAATTCGCATATAACATGTCCTCTAACGCTCTAGACGTTTCGAAATCCTCCTTGCATCGAACCATATCGAGCCATAGTTGAGAGACTTAATGTGTTTTTTTTTTATAATGTCCGTCTTTTGGATTACAGTGTTCTCTGTTTCAAAAAGCAGATGCTACTTTTCAGCCATCTATTGTTTATTCGCTGCATGCCAAAATATTATTGAGCAAGATATTCTGGAACAGTTCGAGCGGGGTGAACTGACCTATGACAAGCCCAAGTTTTCCCAAATAAAAGAGCGATGACAAAAGCCCAATATAAATCTACCTCACGGGTCTTAGGGTCTTAAAGGATCGATCCTTCCCAACCCTTAATTCCTCCGCTCAGCTGCACTCTACAATAGAACCCCCAAACTTGAGGTGCAGATTCTCAAACACTGATATCTTCATATCGTTTTGACCTATAAGAAGAGAAACGCTGGGCCATATTTTAGCGGTCTTCTAATCCTTAATTATTTGTTGTGATTTTACGTCACTTTGTTTTCGCACATCCAACGCTTTCGGTATTAGGAGCCTGCTGGGGTCCGCCCAAGCACATGGGTGGACGATAACATCACCTAATCGGGCTTGTCTAAGTTCCTGTCCATATGCTGGCGTGAGTACAGGGGACGGCAGATCTGACACAATCTCGCCAAGTCGGCCTTTACGAGTCCGCATTGTTTGATGATTGCAGTCAGGCAAAACACATGCAGCCAATTATCCTCTCGACTGCCATTTTGTCCCTCGGTTTCCTAGGGTCAGGTTGATGCCAGCACGGGAACCAGATCTTGGCACCATCAGCTTCTTGTTTAAAGGCCCGCCGTGCCGATGGCCACTGCGGCGCGGGACCTGACGAGGATTCGAACAACTTTGTGCAAACACCCTTCAGATACCATCAAATACAAAATATCGCGCCCGGCCACCCCAGACCTCCATCGAAGGCGGCGGGTGCCGAACCCAGTGGCATGACTCAAATACCACTGTACTGGTGCTGCATGCACACGAATGTAAAACCTTATTTTTGACTAGTTAGCTGGCTAGCTTAAATTAGCTTATTAGACAATTAGATATTTTGTTTTTCTTTTATTTGTAAGCTGCTAGTTGTTTGGTTAATAAATAATCGCTCGATAACTGACTCGTTGATGCAGAGCAGACACAGGTCAAGCGCAAAAAAATACAAAAAAGTATTAGGATTGTGCAAAAACGAAATTTACCAGAATTCATTTAGCGCGTAAACAGCCCCTCAGTCGGACGCGTGCGCGTGTATGAGTGAGGGAGGTATCTGTGTGTGTGTGTGTCTGTGTGTGTTGAGGTGGCACGCACCCAAAACTCCGAGATGTAAAGATTCTAGCTTCTGTGTAGTTCTCTTTGCCAAGCATCAGAAACGCAGGGGGAAAACCCACCCAGTAAGTCGCTGGGCTTTCATCAAAACCTACCCGACTGTTTAAGGTCAACATTTGTTAAAATAAATATTATGGCGCTTACACCGGCCCTGTTTGCTTGCTTTACAGGACAGAATCTTTGAGGGCTGGGACAGGGCAGCAGACGCGGGGCAGGCAGGGCGCGCGTGGGGCGGCAAGGTAAAGGGAACAGCACGCCTTGTGGTGTTGTCTTTTCTGGCTTTCATCCGCCACCCTAGAGGACAAATCGGAAGTGTTGCTACTACAGCGGAGACCTCTGTTCTGCCTCAGACACCGCCAGGGGGGCAGGTCAAATATTATCACACCTGGTAAACGCGCAAAGCTTCTTAGGGTCCGAGCAGATTTCTTTATAAGTGAAATAACAGTAAAGGTGTCTTTACCTTCATTTACCAAAATATTATAAGACTTAATTATTTTAATGGTTTCGGGCCTTTTGCGTGAGTGTGAAAAGCGCAATCGAAGATCGGCTGTTTGAGCTGAATTCAAGTATGGGACTGAGTGAACACCTGGTTTATCACAATAGCCGCAGCGTTACGCGTGTCAAGTTTTCACGCAGACTCAGCATATAGTGTCGGTCCGTATGTGAACTCAGAATTTCACCAGAATCTATCTTGACATCATATTTTTAAAAGAAAGAAATGAGTTGAGAACTCCAAGCTTTAGTCAGAAAATCAGTGAGTCCGCGACGCTTTGTACACCACGGTTCATAGAAGACTTTCGACGATTTTAGCGGAGGAAACTGCTGGATCCGCGATGGCTTACCTAGCGCGCGCCTGAAGGCGCGTCACGATCTTCATCCTTGAACACGAAGTATCTGGACACGGAACAAATCTCTTGGCGTGAAAGACATCCAGCAGCAGTCGCTAAAAAGGAAAAACTCTCCTGACAAGGCGCGCAATTGCAAAAATCGTTTACCAGGAACAGGGGACAGAAGGAAGTGCGCCCCCATCCCCTAAAGGACCGAGCAGAGTAGGGCGAAGCAGAATGAAATCCTGCAGTCCAGGCTCTGCGCGGCGCCCAGCACACGCAGTGGCTGCCCTTCATCTCTCGCTGCCTCCTCGAGATTTTTTCCCCCCTGAAAAGCGCCATTGGAGACTGATTCATTAGCTGAGCAAGCTGCTCTCTTTTGTCATATTGTCACTTCTGGTCGACGCCTGGAATCGTGGTGTTTTCGCTCTCGCTGCATTCTTCTGCACAAATTTACACTAGTTGTGCCGCGCCGAAGAATGCTTATCGGGCCTAACGGGACAGATTTTAATTTACTCTAACATGTCTAAGCAAATTTTCCAGTCAGAACTATGAACGGCGGGCGTATGGGCTCGCGACAACTGCGCCCTCTGCTGGAGCTCGTAAATCACACACTGCAACACCACGCATGCGCACAGCGGTGCTGGATGGGCCCTTAGTTTGCTGTCGAGTCGTTCGAATTACGGCGGTCATGTTTCTTTACCGCCAAGCCTCTTGATCACACATTTCACTGGAGATAGAAAGAAAAAAAAGGAAGAAAAGGACATAAAGAAAGAAAAGAACTATGCCCTTTCTTGAGCATTTTCTAACGACTTAAGGAGGTATTTCGTAAAGAAAATTGTAATAGCGGTACAGGTTTTTTTTTATATCTTTGCGAATGCATTCGCGCATAAAAGTATGTAAGAAATCTATCTCTATGGTCTTCGTCACTTGAAAAAGTGGAAACTTCGTGTCGTGATCAAAGGGAGGAACAGGAGGAGGAACAGGAGGACTAAGTGGAAGAGAAGGAATTGGTTCTTATAAAAGGACGAAGAAAAGGAATAAGACATGAGAACACCAATAACGATAAAGCAGATGATCGATGATCGATAACGAGAATGAACAACAAGGCAACGTGTCCCCAAGGCCAGTTCTCACCGTAAGGCCAGACGGTGGACAGCTAGTCCCTGCAGACTGTGGACAGCTAGTCCCTGCAGACTGTGGACAGCTAGTCCCTGCAGACTGTGGACAGCTAGTCCCTGCAGATGGTGGACAGCTAGTCCCTGCAGATGGTGGACAGCTAGTCCATGCAGACTGTGGACAGCTAGTCCCTGCAGACTGTGGACAGCTAGTCCCTGCAGATGGTGGACAGCTAGTCCCTGCAGACTGTGGACAGCTAGTAGCTGACCGCCCAAGACTGACCAGCAGACAATTAAAAAACCAGCTTCAATGGGAGACAGCTAGAGTGTACATTCCATAGAAAGTGACAACTAGAATGAAACAGTTAGAATATTCAACGTCAAGGAAAACTTCAGTTTACAAAATTTACGCTACAACTAACTTTAAACCTTCCTGCTAATGGACACGCTCTACAGTTTGAAAAATTATGTCAAGGTTGACGATGCGCACCAAGAATCTGTGCTGGATTTCCCATGCGCACCCACCAGCTGCAGCTTCTTCATTTGTAAAGCTGTCGAAGAGTTCCTTCGCCTTGCGCAGTTTTACTTGCCCTGTGCATGGGCACAATGAGTCTCAATGAGTCTCATGAGTCTTTATGAGTCTCAATAAAACCCAGCGTTTGAATTCACACGTAAGATACACAGAGCGAACGGCTTACGAGCGATTTCCTGACCGGAAGTGTAGATACGACCGCTCACGCAACCCGACCCATGAACCTTGGTATCTTCCTTCCATACCTAATGATGTACACAAAACATACACGGCAAACAGGTCTTATGAAAGGAAGGGTGGATGAAAACGCTCATGCAAGCCACCCAAGCTTTGGACCACAGACGCGGACACCCTAGGCAGCGGAATGAGGTAATTTTCTCCTCACGTTAACGTAGAAAGAAACACACACACAAAACCCCTAAAAGAACAGAAAAAAGAAGAAAATCAGGAGCGAAAAGACCGAACTTTAAAGTGGGGTGTCAAGAGCAGGTATGGCGGCGAACAGAAGCGCTGAAAAGTTATCCCTGTGTGTGGGCAAAACCGCGGAAGGATACAGCATTTATCTCATTGTTGCCTCAGCGCGCCTCACACGACAGCGGCGCGGCAGGAGCACAGAGACTGCTAATTTTCCTCCCTGCCTCCTCCCCTTCGCCGACTCCCCCGGGTACCGCGGACTCTGGTTACAGAGGAAAAGTGCCGTGGTGCGCGTTTAATCGCCCCGTTCCTTCACCAATTGAGCGACACGTCTAATTGGCACGTGCCCTTTGCGCGCGCAATCTCCCGCTGAATGCGCTGAGGGGTCCCCGTGGGAGCGTTCATTAATTTTCATGAATTTGTACATGATTGAGACCAGCATCTGTATGAAAAGTTTAATTAAGGCGCGCGAGACACGTTTTGCGCATGCGCGGGCGAGATAATTCTTGTCCTGGCGGCTCTAAACTGTCGTGCTTCTCCCGCTAAATATTTGGCGCTGGCCGCTCAAACAGTACATCAGAATTTCCAATGCAGCGCCGGCGTGGACCCGGTCCTGCGCTGGGCTCCCTGGAGTCCCGTCGACGCCTGCTGGTCCTTTTGAGGGAGAAGAAAACCTACCGAGCCTTCGAGAATAGGTAAAGCGAGGGCCAATCTCACGACCACGTCTTTGGCGCTGACCTTTCTGCTCCTTTAGCCGCTGCAGCGCATGCTGCACGACTGTTCGCTGCGATCAATCTCCGCGCAGCACAATGGCCGCGCACGGCCTCCATGGACATGCCGGTGTAGTTCAAAGCTTGGTAAGAGGTCACCATTCCTCACCCCACCCCCACCTCCTTTTTTATGGAGGTAGGGTGTGGGGAGTTCGGAGGCCAGCAGGAAAGGAGATGTTTCTCAAAATGGCTGCCCTTGCAAACGAGTCCCTTTTGACTGGCTTTCTTGGCGTTTGATTGCCAGCTGCCGGCTGCGGCGACTGATTCGCCTGTTCTGTTCCGGATATTTGCAATGCAACGATTTGTGTAAATCCGCTGTAATTAAGGCGCCATACGTCTGCAAGTCGTCGTCAAGTTGAACAGCGCATGCCTTGTCATGTGACACATGGGAAACCATGGCGGAAACGACAAAAGAGCAGGTCACTCCAGTGCACGCGCAGTGGGGGACGCAGGGAAGACAAATTATATTACGAATTCCATAACAAGAAAAGAATTACCCAACAAAAACCTGCAAACGTAAAACAAAACCGGTCCAGAGCGAAAAAAAAACTGTTTAAACTGCCTAACGTTTTGTTTGTAGACATGCAAATTTAAAGCGATCGATCTGGAGAGGCAAAAGAAGTGTTGTACTTTAGTTTTAATTCTAAAGTGGTAACGTAAAGGCCAATGTTATCAGAAGAACAACCAATAGGGTATTAGATGAAACATTTTAATCAGCTGCTCACATTATGAGAGTGTGGCCTACACTTAAAACACTCCGAACCTCTGTTTTATTAACTTATAATAAGGCGGAAACAGTCATGAACAAGTACTCCTCCAGAACACGTTTCCAGGCAGGAGCCCAGAGCATCCCGTCTACAGAGACGAAGTAATTGACACAACACTGTAACCGGCTTCAGCAGACTTAGAAAAATATCGGCAGCAGCTGTTAGCACGTCCCATTCTGCCGGGAAACAATAAATTTTTCTGCAATACGGATGTGGCGTGATGAAACTGCAGCCATGGCTTTCCGGTGTGGTGCAGGAATGCGTCATTACCACCATTCCCGGGTTCTGCTGGTTGTTTTTGGATCGCTCGAATTTTGTTTGGTGTTTCACCTGTACCAGTTGTTTTCTCGATGAAAGTTCTTGTCACTCCGTCTAGATACAGACTGGCCTCGACTAACCATGGAGCTGCATTCCAATGGCTTTGTCGTAGACTGGTTTGGTCTTCAAGTCGAACTTACGTACTGTACTTACTACAAGTACTGTCAGAAGTCTAATATACAACTACTTATTAGATTATTATAGCAGTCAATTATTATACATTTAATATTGTCACGAGTTGGGGTCTGGTGGGTCAAAGAGACTGCACCATAGATTCTAGGTGTGACCCTTCCACAACCCTGTTGCCTTAATTAAATCCTTCATTTTCTTGTTCAAGCCTCCACCTAGCTCGCTCACGTCATCACCAAGTCGGGTGAGCGTAGATTAAGGTGTCAGCGAGTCCCTGTTTTCCCTCTAGTCAGCGTGCTGGGTCTAGTGCGGAGGGGGGGTGGGGGCAGGTGTTATATGCTGGTCAGGTAGGGATTATTAAGCAGGGGGAGATTACCCATCAAACGGAAAACTGTTAACGAGTAGTATCGACCACCAGCGTTTTGTTGTAGTCAGGGAGCAGAGAGTAGCTATGTCCACTCGAGTTGCCATTTAGGGGCATGTTCTTGTAGCTAACGCGGGGTGTCGCTTGTGCTGTCTCTGTCCTGACTGGTTGATGTATGTAACTATCTCGATGACCACGAGTGTGTGAGTGCAATAATGCACGTATGAAAGTTTAGAATAAAAGGACTGGCTTAGAACGCCAAGTTATCTTTTGCCAAACACTCTGTGGTGAGCTAAGGGATGGAGAGAGTGGTGGGGAAACCTAACCTCTGATCTGAGGGGCAGGGATGCAAACCTTCGCAAACACGCGCACTGACCTCGCTCACTGCCTGTAATAATCAGGGCCGCCGGTTGTCCGGCGTACACAGCCACACGCACAATCGTCCGTCACCTAGCTGCGGGACACTGATCACGCGTCGGATCACTCACGCAAGACCCGCACACTCGACCAGCCACACTTTCGCTAGTGGGAACACGTCACACCAGGTCAGCACAAATACTACACAATCAGCTACCGCTTGTCTAATGGCTCAGCCCCCACTCACTAGCCTTTCCCCGACTACTACACAACGAAAGACAACACCTGGCGTGAACAATAACAAAGAAGAATTTAATACGATGCAGAGTAGGTGTGCTCCACAGTCCTATGCAATGAATATAATCGCACTATTCAACTGGATTGCCGGGAAGATCCCCTAAGGCAATACAGACAATGTGTCTTGTGACCAATCAAGATACAAAGCACAATCTACAATCTTTGGCTCGCCTACGTTACGCTTACTAATACTATTTCTAGGGTTTACCGGCCTACAACTGACTACTTGCTTATGGTACTGTCTCTGTTAACTTGCGCAACACATACATTAAGTCAGACGCAACAGATACCAACGTTACACGTAGCTATGCCTACACCACGAGGCAGCTGCAGGTTACGGTACACTATTTCTAATGGGTCTACAGCACAACCAGTTAGCAGGTACTTAACTGGATAACTTGCGCTGTCCGTTGGGATGTGGAGACAGAGGTTCCTCGGCTAACCGTGCTACAGGATGAACCACAGAACGAAAAGGAGGGAGATCGAGGGACTGCGTACAGACAACTGTCTAAAGCAGAGGCAAAGATCCAACCTTAAAAAGAAGGCTGCCTGCAACTAAACTCTATAATAGGAGTTCAGAGGTCGAAGATCGACCGAGAAAACGTCACACGGGGCAGTGGCTGTTGCGACATCAGTGAAAGTGCTTGCCTCTTTCAAGTTCTGCCAAGTTCGTTTCTTTCGGCCCTCAATTTGCTACTTGTTTGGGTACGGTAAGCTCCCCTGGGCACATGCGTCTGCATACGGCTATGTTTGAGCGCTGCCAGTACCTTTGTTGGAGTTGCCTCTTCAGTAAACTGTGTCCAGAGGCAAAGGACCCGAAGGAGAGATCGGCAGTAGGAGTCTGATTCTAGCAAGGAGCAGGCAAGAGGACTTTCTGACGTCAGTCTTCCAGGACAACAGAGAGCGGCGCCCCTTTTGTAAGAACAGATTTCCTTAAGTCCTCCGAACTGCACTACTAGGTGAAAGTGTTGTGTGTCCTACAGGTGGTCATGGAGTGTGTGTGCAGTCGAAACAGGTATGTGTGTCTTCATTGTTACGATAGAAGAGCAAGTGATGGCAGGAAAAGCATGTTAATTAACCAGAAAGGAAGACGGGGAGTCATCTTCTGTCAATGAGCCGAGATTATTATTCATTCTGTAAATACTCGCTATCTGTAAATAATATTCTTTTCTCTCACTGTATTACGGAGTCTTGTTATTCCTTTTGCTGTGGGGAGATAGTAGGTGGATGAGGGCTCGTGTCACGGTGTGTGCTGTGAGATAAGCGTATAAAAGTAGCAAGTAATACAATAATAATAGCTTCCACCTACACATGTCGTCACCTTAACGGCGGTCGTTCAGAGCGAGCCCAAGGAAGACACGTTAAGGGAAAAGTAAACCCCATGTGACAACAAATATTCAACACTAGTGCTCGTTCCGCTGGCAGCGCAATCGTTTTGTTATCCCTTTTCTCCTGCTTCCATCCGCCCTCGGATGAGACCCGAAACTACTTGTGAATGTTTTACGTGACCTTTTTCGTGAATGTGAATTGTCCCCAAAGTCGCCAGTCAATGCATAACTGTATATTTTTGCATACGTAGAAAATGTTTTGTGGCATGGGTTAGCAGTACCTACGGGGGAAAAAAAGCTTTGCATAACAGTGTGTTTCTTGAGCTGCACCACGTGACCGTTGACCATGTTTATTATGGTCGTGAGTGTCGTGTGTATCTCGCAAGACTTTCTTTTCTGGGGCTTTGACTACCCACGGTAACCATGCAGTCTCCTTTAGGCCAAAGATCAGAGGAACGAAGGAAAAGGAGAGTGTTTTGGGTCTGCCAATGTCGTATGTAACTCGTTACAACTCGGCGTTTGTGAGACTCGAGAAGAATAATCTGGTGTTCATATCTAAAACCAACGTCAAATCTATGCTGTTGGCGTTGCCGATATAAGAAATTCTGTTCTTTGCGGAAGACATGTCAGACATGGGCAAATGAAACGGTGTATTAAGACTCGGGAAATACTTGTGAAAATGTCAGATATGACTTTAAGCAGATTTGCAAGGAGCGGTATTTTCACATCGCATATTCTGCAGTCAGATTTTCGCCTTGTTTTTCATCTGTTTATCGCAGCAAGCTAAAGCCTGTTAAGCATGTTTACCATCATAAGTAGCGCTTTTTACATGCAAACTATAATAAGTACCATTATTATAATTATTATTATAAGTGTGAATTACAATAGGCAGCTTCTTTTAGAATGTTAACTGTAAAAAGCAGCTATATTTAGCATGCACCTCTACAAAGCAGGCCCTTGATGAATTTGAGGCAAATCTAAATTTTTACAGGAACACGCCCACAAAAGTTTGTTGTTACAGATGCTCAACAAGTCTTGCAAGTATTTTCGTAAAAAAGGAACCCGGAGACAGGATAAAAAGGCCAGTAATCGTAAAAACTTTGCCCAAAGCGGTTTGCAAGGACTTTGCTGATGACTTGCTGGTGTTGCACCTCCCTGCGCACATGGAGAAAAGGCGAAAATGTCTTCATCGTGACTACACAAACCCTGCCAACCGCTCCCAGCTGGACCCACAGGAACAGGAAGTGAGGTAGAGAAGAGCCAGGATAAACGTTTGTTCTCCGAAATATCGCGTTTTCATTAACGTATGAAAACACGACCACAGGCTGCAACGCGATACACGCACGCCCCGGGCTTGGAGTTGCTTCCCTTGGTCGATTGTTAGCATTGTGTGTGTACGTCATCTCAGTGGCAGTTCCACTGTTGGTGTTGTCTTCCTCCTTCTATCCTGTCTTGCAGCTGGTGCGACTTCTTTCACGACGGCGTCATCATAACCACCAGCGGGACACAAGCACCCTCGTGTTTCTCAGAAATCTCACTATCCATTCAGCGAGAGATGCAAGGGAGCTAATCCTTGGTTTAGTCTACTTCGTATCTTCTTGTCCACAGAGTAGTAAAAAGTGATGTAACTTTTCTGAAACTCCCTTTCTTAACTTATTTTCTTAATGTATTCTTTTTCCTTTAAGTATTACTCTTAAATTTTAACGAGGAAAAGGAACGAGACAACAGATAAATTAATTAGGTTAGGCAGAACACAGTGGCTCTATGCTTTGCTATTTGAAAACTGAAGTCGTAGGAGGGCGGCAAGCGTACTAATTACGCAGTTCCAAGCACTTGATAGAGAAAAGCCGTCGGCAAAACGAAAGCTCTATCGGTGGGTTTGTCTTGGCGATGAAAAAAGAAAATAAGTTTGGCTGGTGGGGTCGTCTGTCTTTCCAGTTCAAGCAGTGACAGCGAGCGCTGAATACACAGCTTGAGCAAGGAAGGCAAAGTGTAGGATGGCCGCTAAAAGTTGAAAAAAGAAAGGCTGTAGCCATGATACCCCCTACGGAAGAAGCATTCTTGACGTGCGCTGCCACGGATCTCCCACGCCTGCAGGCTTGCACGCTCTCTCGCCTGTGGCTTACCTTCTCGTTTCTACTCCCCTCGCCTCTTGGCTCTCTCTGGTATTGTCAACACCTCCTCAAAGTGCCGCCCCTGCGGGAGTCACCAAGCTTGGCTGGCCCCCACCTGCCCCTTATTGGCCTGTAACAAGACACTATCAACAAACATAAGAAGACCGTGGTTTTTTTTGGTCTCCCCAGCACCGGTACTCCCAGTTTTCTGCTCCCAAGCTCTCCACCACCAAATCCCGGCACCAGCGCTGGGCGCCACGTGTGGGTTGGAGGGACAGGTGTAGCAGGTCTGAGCTGTCGACTTCGTCCCAAGCCTGCAAGACGTCTGGCCAAAGATCGCTCTGCAGCCAGGGCGGCTCTTGACAAAAGAGGCTTTCCGTTTGAAAAACGTCTTTGATCTAGTTGTTGTTAGCTGTTTGCTAGAACGCATTCTACAGGTAAAAAGTAAAGCTTAAGATACGGGAAAGAACAAAACAAACCTTGAGATTTTTGTTACTTGTTGTATTTCTATTTGAAAACTTTGCAGCAAAGGTGCATTTTCGCTGGGCATAATTATGTAGTGTGTGGTCGGCAAAGATATAGCGCCGCTGAATATGGCAATGCCACACATGGTTCATAATCACGGTAATTTGCATTTTGCTGTGAACATGTGTTATAGGAACAGGTTTTAAGTGGAAAACTTTTATATCGGGACCTACACATTTCCAGCAATAAATGCAAATATTTACATTCGAAACATCCATTTGATAACTAGCTAACGTTTTCAGTCGGCTAGCGTGAAAACAGATTTAGTGCAGTAATAAACTTGCAATGTAATGTTCAGCTTTTTATGTAAAAGAGGAAGCGCAGTAAAGTTTTCTCTTTTTTTAATATCCTTTTAGAAGTGAGAGTTTCCTCACTTTCTAGAAAAAATATATGCAGCCTTCTAACTCATCATAAGAAAATTAATCCTGTGAATTATTCTTTTACTCTAGTATCTTCGTTTTACACAGCTAGCCAATGAAATCTGGGAATCAGATCTTTTGTGGACAGTATATAGTTGATTTTGCTAAATGACTGTGTTGTAATTATGAAGATTATAAGGCGAAGTTATAGGAAATTCTAAAGACAGTCCACACAGGCAACAGACGTACAACACAGGGAAAACAAACTCTCTGGAAGTTTTTCTTGGTTGGTTGGAATTTCAGAGGGCAGTGCTTCCCTCTCGCGGTGATTTCGCACTTGGTGGGATATAAGTCCCTTTAGTAAGCTATGCATTCAAATAACCACCAGAAGCCGTATTCATGGCCGTTGGTTAAGCCTAAACCGATCGCGATCACGTGACAAACCATAGGTCGCTAACTGATGGTTCGTCACGTGATCGTAATGGTTTAGGCTTAACCAAAGGCCATGAATACGGCTCCAGACTGACAGCTGCAGTACGGTGGCAGTGCGGTGAGCTAGTCTAGTTATACAGAGAATGGACATGAAGATTGCACAATGTTTTAACTCCAGGATATAGAATACAATCCTTGGCCACTGCTGGATTCGAACTTGCAACCTTCCACGCGTGAGTCCAATGCTCTGACCACCGAGGTATCCGACCCCTTTTTATGTCTGCTCCTCGGCAGCAAACAACATATATGTATACCATCTTTACATGTATGTGTACCATCTTTACATGTATGTATACCATCTTTACATGTATGTGTACCATCTTTACATGTGTATATAATCTTTACACGTATGTGTACCATCTTTACATGTATGTGTACCATCTTTACATGTATGTGTACCATCTTTACATGTATGTGTACCATCTTTACATGTATGTGTACCATCTTTACATGTTTGTATACCATCTTTACATCTATGTGTACCATACGTCTACACCATAGTAAAGCTCTCTCTCTCTCTCTCTTCCTCCACCACCAGCATCCCCCACGTACAAATGTACCAACTCAGGCTGGCTATACTATTGTTTACAAAAACCAAAATAAGCAACATAATTGCTTACGGTTTTTTTCCTCTTCAACTAATGCCGCAGTGCAATGTTGTATGTACTAACAAAAATAATTTAAGCCAACAGCAAACAACAAAGCAACAGCCAACAACCAACAAACAACAACAGCTGCGTGCACGGTGTGAGGTCCTGGGAGCAGGTCTCTCCCCGTTCTTACTACACGTTTCAATGCGACCAGCGGGGGCACTCATTAATTAGGTGGAGTGGGGCTCGCGTCCTCTTGCTTTTGACTTGTTTCCTTTGTGCTCCGTGTTTGACCACAACTTTCCGCTGGCTGCACTCTGCACCCTCCCACGCCTCTCACACCGGAGGCTGCCACGTCATGCGAAACGACATCAAGGCACTACTGTTCCCCTCAGCACCTCACCTCCCCAATGCACAGTCGGATCTTTTTACAAGTGTCCACACAGACGCTAGTGAGCTACATGGTGCTGAGATGTTCGGGACAACGCTAAGGGGCAGGTATGACATGCAAACTGGATAAATAATTTTTTTTTTAATCCGGAAGACGAGCAGATGGTCGCTCGCTATGGTGGCACATTGGCAACGAAGCTCTATCATACAGTTGACATGCGGGGGAGTTGGCTGAAAAAGCTACATAAAAAATAAAGCACACTCCATTTTTCCCAGCAAGCGAAGCTTCTTTGAAAAACTGATGTTCCAGCTCGTGTCCCAGCTCAGAACGAACATTCGCTGACCGAAAATCTGCGTCGCGAATCATCTATCGACCTGGAGAGGGTTACTCGACCCGGAGCTGTGACGATACACAAATGTCCAGCAGGCGCAACGTCCTGACGCAGTTAACGTTCCAAAGTCATGTTTGCTCACAGAATGTGTACGTGTTTTTAAAATAAATATATAATTCTTTCAGCATGTGGGATCTCTCTAATCTAGAGGAGGAATCTGGTCCTTCTGGTTCGATTTAGAAGTAAATATCTAAGGCCTTAAAAAAAATCCAGGAAAAATGTTTGGTGAACTAGGACACAGACTCGATCTTCCGGTAAAGAAAAACTTTTAAGGCAAAAGGACACACGTGTATCTTGCATAAAGGCCGACAACTCGGGGTTTACACAAATATAGAGAAATACACGTCATCTCAGACGAAGAAACACCGGCACTATTCTTCTTGAGGTTATCCCCCTTGGCGGGGCGCGCCCGAATGTTTGGAGATGAAGAATAACAAATCCACATATACACAGTTAAGCCGGGTCTGCAACCGAACACTCCTGCTGACAGGCAGCAAAAGTTTGTTTCTGAACGAGAGCACCGTATATATACAGACAGTGTATACTGACATGCATAAATATATGGAAACAGCGCCAATGAGACAGGCAGGGTCATTGGAGGTTGGTGATACCTCGGTTGAAGCAGCGCGTGCGTCGAGATGGAATTTGTTTTACCTAATTATTTCCTGTCCTTCAAATAGCACCTTTAGCCTAAACCCATTTCTTAAGCCCACACTGTAAACAAAAATGCTAATGTGAGATTAAAACAAGAGAATTTGTCAAATAAATGAAAACGGATTTTTTTCCTGTCAACAAAATTGTGCAAACCATTTTGCGCGCCTGCAATTGGTTGAGAAGTGCTAAAAATTCAGTCGATACATCTTTGCGCATAAAAACTGCCAATACAGGACAAAAGGGCATACGTCACCATTCTCCAAATTTCCGTAACTGTAAACAAACGAGTGACGAAAGTTGGGACAGAAATACCACAAGAACCACGATGGTTGTTTTTGTAGACTGGAGATTTTATGTCTTTGCTTTCTTTAACTTTGCATCTGCAGAGTCCTTGTTACTTACATTGCACAGTTTGTCTACGTCACAGTTGATGGACTTCTTGAGCTCTGGTTTAAGGATAACCCATTGTACTGGCTTTTGTTTTCTTTAAAAGCCTATCCGTTCACCATAAAGAGAATATTTGTTAGAATGGAAAGAGATTAACATATCTCTAGCTGACTACAAAATATTTGCGCTAAGATTTTAAATCTCGTTTCTTCGATGACTTTGGCTTCCTCACAGACAGGAGCTATTAAGACACTGCGATATATTGTAAAAAAATATGTTTCAAGTTTGAGATTTGGTCTGTAAAGAATAATAAGAAAATTCTGTCTCCGCACATCTCGCCCCGCTCGCGGTCTCCATACGCACACATAAATGTACCTATATTTCATGAGTTTATTTACTGAAGGATATTAGTATAACATTGTATAAATAGCCGTAGTATCATTTTGTTTGTTTCTTTAATTCTGTTGGTTTCAGAAGTGAAGCTTACCAGGTCTTTGAGATTTACCTTATCTCAGTGCGGTTAACTCAAGCCATCGGGGAGCCAGAGATTTTGGGTAAACATGGCGTCCAGTTTAACCTTATCTCTCCACGAAACACAACAAATAAAGGCACGGCTCACAGCTCGTGTTTGTTGTCACACCTTAATATCCATAACATTTATTCCTAATTGTCACAGAGGGAAACATCTCTGAGGTAAATTTGTACAGAAAATTGGACAGGAAGGCACGATCTGGTGCACATGCGCAGTGAGGCAGTGATTGATGTGGCGTGAGTCCATGGCGAGGAGTGCTGATGATCCAGGAAGTGTTTGTTGGTGTAAGAAGTGTGCCAGATATCCGGCTGCGGAGCCCCACGGCTAGGTAGTGGGAATTTGCTTCTGCTGCGTTATCGACATGTCCGTGTAAACGTGCGTGCGTGCGTGCGTGCGTTCGTGGCTGAGTGCCTGCCTGCATGTATGCATATTAAAAATGAAGGAAGGAAGGAAGGAAGGAAGGAAGGAAGGAAGGAAGGAAGGAAGGAAGGAAAGAAACGAACGAACGAACGAACGAACGATAAATCGGGGCAAACAGTCCTACTCAAAAATATCGAAAAATATTCGACGTAACTAGCTAAACGATAATTTTCCGCTAGACACTGAAAACCGCAGTAACTGGAAATTAGGGGGAGATGGTTTGTCCATTTGACCCGATTTACAAGTGAACCCGATGCTCACAAAGTGACGGTCTCAGAGGTATCTAGTGAACCGCATCCCATAGGCCTCAGGGGCACCAGGTATACTTTGGGGATATCAGGATCGTCGTTGTCAAATGGTCTTCGATAGGACCGACACTGAAGAGAAATCGGCTGAGAATTCCATCCCCCTCCACCGTTGGTGTTGGCGACACTATGTATATATGTACATATGTATATATAAATGGATATATTTTTGTGTGAATGTATCTGCATGTTCGTGCGCGTTTGCAGGTAGGTGTATGTCCCATTCAGCATATAATTATGTATGCATATGCAAAAATCACCAGTCGTGTGTATTCATGTGCGTTTAAATCTGTGCAAATGTCAAGAGAGTGAGAGAAAATGTGCGTGGTGCCCCAGAACAAGCCCTTTGTCAGTTCCAACCAGGAAGTATTGCCTATTACTTTATCTCTGTATTGTGTAAACGTACAATCGTTCGCACAGGGCGCCCTAGACAGCGGCAAAAAGTCTAATTAGACAGACGAACACACCATTAACAGCTGTCAACACAGGGCTGTTACTGGGTTCTAAACACTGTCTTGCAGGCTGCTTATTTCTCCGAGAACAATTATTTTTCTTGCCCTCTAAAGGCCCTCCCTGTGTCAGCCACATCCCAGCCTGACCTTTGCGCACACAGGCGGCGGGGCAGACTGCTCCTCCAGTTGTTGTGCCTGCTTGCACGTGCGTCAACACACGGGCACACACAGACACACAAAGACACATACACACATGCGCGCTCACACATATTAGTGAACTGTAATGTGAGCACAACGTTGCTGAGAACTTCTAAAGCTCGCTTTCGATGCTATAACCTCATGTAATACTGTAGTATTTTTTTTATTCAACTTTGATGTAGAGGCAAATCAAAATTTTTAGACAGCAATGTACAACGATGCCCAAACGATGTTCTTTTGTTTTTAAAGAAGAAAGAAATTCTTCACCAGCAAGGGCTATTAGAATACTGTGGTTAACAACCGACACAACATTTTCCATAAAAATTGAGCGAGGAAAGAGAGAAAGAAGAATGAGAAGGAGAAGTATCAGGGGATGGTAGTGTAACAGGTAGAAACCAAATGTTAATTTGTAAAAATATATTCACACTTCTGAGTGAAATGTTTGGTTACTGCGACATTACGGCCTTCTTACACTTGCAATGTTCTCAGCAATATTTACCATATATGGAAGTTGCAATGTTGAGCGAAAATGTTGCAGGGAGGCCTCTCAACATTTTAGGGGATACTATGCCGCGCTATTTTACAGCAGGGGCTCAAAATGTTGCAAGCCTGTCAGCCAATCAGAAACAGTCCTGCTATTTAGTGCAGTGTGGTCTAGCGCTGGTCGTGATCATGTTACGCCTTCGATTGATAGTCATCTGGTCAGAAAAACGATTTTCCAGTTAATTGATCTTTTGCAGCACCATCCCAGCATATACGAAAACACATCCCCTGACTATTCAAACAGAGATTTAGTACGGGACGTTTACCCGTCGATTGCGAGACGGCTGGGTCACGAAACTGTCGTGCGACATTCGCAAGAAGCGTTCGGTGGAGTCGTGTGCTGATATTCTTGTAGAAGACACGTACGCGTGTGCCCCCAACTGGTTTCGACGAGCAATGCACTGTGGAACCCACATTAGTTTTTTCCGTTTTGTTTTCTCAGACTGCTGGGCGAAAATAAATGCAGTCGCAGAAGCTGCAGCGATCAGAATAAATTGTTCGTGATCATCCATAGTGTTATTATTGTCAGCCCCTAGAGCGAACACGTGATGATCATGTGACGATCTGGCGGGTAAAATATTGCAGGTGTCTTGCGCCCGTTTACGGAGAATGCTCGGGAAATGTTTTCGCTCAACGTTGAGAGCATTGCAAGTGTAGGAAGGCCTTTACCTAGCGTACAGTGCTGCCACGAGATAATACTGGTACATGCGCCCCGTTCCTTCTCATGAGCCTCCGCCCGCTCCGACATTGATAAAGAAACGAAAATGTGGAGGTTGCGACAGAGGTCGATGGGCGGGAGTTGGGTTGCTATAGACGGAACGAGTAGACCCCCTTCTACTGGCTTTTGCAGCTGTCCGGTGTCATTGCACGATAGTCTCCCCATCTTATGAAAGATAAGCCATTTCTTTACCTAACGCCGATGTTCAGCAGTACTTCTCGCTACAGGAAGTGCGTGTTATTATCCCATCACCAGAACACGTCACTAGAGGCAAATCGCGACGTAAGGAATATAGACAAACACACCAATAGCGTTTCAGGATATGATGAAGATGGCTCCAAGGGAGCTGTAAAAGGCATCTAGATTTATCACGTAATTATCAAGAGGCTTTTCTCCGTAGAGCCAAGGTCATGCTAAGGCCAGAGTTACAGGTGAATGGTGTGGCTCACAAGGTTCAACCCGGTGTTCCAAAAGATGTTACCTACTCCATCTATGACTGCAACACACAAGGTCACTCTGAACAAAGCCAAGCAGCACAATGTTTTCATTAGAGGCACAGAACAGTTACGCAGAGAGAGAGAGAGAGAATGGAATCATACGAACTGCTTCAGTGATGCAGTCTTTAATGTTAGCCCCTAGTCAAGAGACAACCGCAAAGTGAAGGACCTTGTCCGGTCTGCGGGGGACAGGCTCAGCAGCGTGCGGCAAAATCGAGCCTCTAGCAAGTCCCGCGATTCTCTCAGACGAACGCCAGTCCGGTTGGTACTGCTCAGAATACATCTTAAACAGCGTGACCACGTCAGCAGGCACCCCAGCGGTCCGCCCGCGCATGGACACTGCCAGCAGCTTGGCGGTGGGCGGATGCGAGAAGCGCCCCCTGGTGGTCTGGGCGCTGGACACGAGGCCCTGTTTGTTCTCGAACTCTTCGACGGCATCAAGCAACATCTGGCGAGCGTCCGACCTGCCGATGAAGAATTCGCTTCCGGAGTCGTTCTTGTCCTCTCCTGACAGCAAGCTCGAGGCTGGCTGACTGCTGCAAAGCGTCGAGGGTCGAGATGTCGCGAAAATCGAAGGGGGCAGCACGGGCGTTCCGGAACGCTGGTACATCGTGTATTCTCGCGAGAACGAGAGAGTGTGCGGCGGAGGGAAGGAGGCAGGAGCCGAAGACAGAAGAGCTCGTTCCACGAAGATTTTCTGTCGGCAAAACAAGAAATGCACGTCATGCTTGGGCTGTTAATCTTGAGTCTGACGTGGTTAATGTTTACAGGCCCCGGATCGCTCCATAAATCCTTAATCATCGACCTACAATAGCTTGGCATCCGTGCAAATGCTGATAATCACAGTAACTTTGTTTTTCTCACCTGGCGGTGGTAGGATCTCTGTATCCACTCCCTGGCGTTGAGACGGAACTCACTGTCTCTGAGAGCCGGTGATGTTTTCGTCAACGTCAGAAGTGCGTACCCCGAGACGTAGTTACCGTTCTTGCAACCCAGCAGCAAGGGCGTGTAACCCAGTTTGTTGCGTGTGTCCGCGCTGAGTCCGAACCTGCCGAACGTCTCTGCTAGCATCCTCACTAAATATTTAGATCCGATAAAAAGGTTTCTTGAGATAAATCGTGTCTAAACGAATCACACGTAAAACCCCGTATCGTTTCGTTAAATACATAAAGCAAGTGACTGCAGCCCGGAGATTAAACACGTGGGAGAAAAAATAAGGATAAAAAATAACCCTGAGACGTTGACTTTTTTGGTTTTCGCCTTACAGGTTGGCTCCCTTTGTTCGTTCCACATATCATTTCGTTTATAAATAATTGGTTATTGTGCAGGCTGCCTGCAGTATAGCTTAAACTGTATAAATGTGGTATCCAATTTATAAGCTACTAGCTTTTATGGGATCGCGATGATATATTTATTAAAAAGTATAAAGTATTGGGGGGGGGGGCAGGTCTCTGTTCTTGTATGTTAAAAATAAGTCTTTAGTGAATTTTTTTTTTACATTTGTGTAATTCTGCAAACTACTTTCCAGCCCATTTAAGTCTGTCAACCAGTAGTCAGTAAAAAAAAAATGACTATCCAGTTTGGGTTGAAATGCATTATTGCCTGATATCAGTTTTTGTTAAAAGAAAAAAATCAACAAAATAACCAAAAAACCTCACCAACAAACAAAAAGATAAAACCCAAGAAAGAAAGGAAACAGAAAGAAACAAAGGAAACAAAGGAGAGAAAAAAGAAAAAATGGAGGCGTAGGATCTGACCAATGAGGGGGTTGCCACTGAGGCACGCGAGATGCAGAGGAGTGTTGCCGTCGTTGTCCGGCTCGTTGATGTCCAGAATGTCCTCCTTGAGAATGCTGCTGACGATGGCCTCACGGCCGTTGAGGCAGGCGTAGCTCAGGGCCGTGCGACCCAGCGAATCCCGCACGTTGAGGTTCGCCCCGGCCTGACAACAGGTGGCGTCACTTGACAACATCAGCCTCGTTCTCGCGTGCGTACGGTCAGTAAATGATAAGTTGTTGAAGTAAATTTTGTTTGCACTGAGTTATGACTACTCCGATATACATGTTTTGTGTGTGCGTGCGGGCGTGCGGGCGTGCGTGTGGATATGCGTTTTTCTGCATGCGCGAGTTCGTGCGTGGATTTGTGTAAGGAATCTAAACTGTTTTGTATTTTCGCAGCAGCTTGAATGCAAGCATTCCCACATTAGAAGCCTCCCTACATTAGAAGTATTCCCTCATCTAATGTATTCATGCATTAGAAGAATTCCTTGACCAGAAATAGTTCTATGTGAGGAGTATTCTCGTATGGAAGTTACCCACATCAAGGTTGTTCTTACAATACAAAAGTTCCTACATTATAGGATTCCTACAGTATGCTTGCTTCAGAATATCAAAGGTCAGCCTCCGGGCTACGAGTCTGAAATTCCCACCGACTTGGGGCACACCTGCGCAGACCACCACTCATCCCAATTAACTTCTGCTTGAACTTATACATTAAAAAAAACAGAATTCCTACCTAACATCAAACCCCAACCCTACCCTAAACAATCCACCTAAAAAAACCTAAGCCAATATGGGTATTGAACCTGCGCCTTCGAACTGAAAAGCCACTTCTTTACTACTTAGCCACCGATCATCACGGATTAGATTCATTGTAACTATAAGAAGTGACGCTGTTAAGAGGTAATGGTTTGATCGATAATTTTCTGTTGTTGTGGTTAGCGACCGGCAAGCGCATGTGCAGCGCACATGATACACCGCACATGCGTGACGCAAGTCGGTGGGAATTGCACACTCGCTCCCGGGCCCCGCTTGTACTGCCCACCTTGAGCAATATGGAGGCCATCTTCAGTCCGCGTTCCTCGTTGTCGATCATGCAAGCCAGCATGAGCGGCGTTCGTCCGTGCACGTCCCTGCAGTCGACGCGGGCGCCATGTTTGGCCACCAGCAGGCGCACCTGGTGCAGTCGCACGTCCAGCACGGCCTGGTGCAGCGCTGTCTTGACCAGCCGTGAGGGAGGGGGTGGTGGCAGGTCCATCTTCTCCATGGGGCCCTCGTCAGTCTGACGTCAGTTCTGCGCACGGCACGAGAAGGGGTGAAACCAGGTCACGACGTCATAAATCCTACTGTCGAGTATAGGGATCTGACGTCATAGTCTATAATTAGCATTATGTACTGAAGATTCTCGCGCTGATGAAGGGTGTTGGATATAAAAGGTGGGAGAAAAAACCGGAGCCAACAGATAATTCAAGGGAGTTTAGTTTATATGATCCAGCCAGTTCACTACCAGATATTTTCAGTAGACAAATGTCGAAGACGATAGGTGATGACACTGAAATGAACGCCAAACCATAGCACTCAGTCATCTGATTTTAGGGACCAAAGCAGTCTTGGCTGTAGCTGCAGCTATTCTTTTAAAGATTTAAAAAAATATATATATGGAGTGACTCTGTACATAAATATTCCAATGTCTCACGTCGTATGCAACATGCTGCACGCATGTTTACTCTAGCGCCAGCCCCTTGTGCACGAATAATTTGCACCTGGTGACGACTGACTTCCTCTCAAACGACCTGTAATCAGGAAATTCCACGTGCGACGAGAAGCGCTCTGCTTGTAACAGCGTGGCACAGACTGAAAGCCATCTTTGCGATCGCCTCCGTGATAAGGTTTAGAGTTGATTTAAACGTCTTTTTCCACACCCTTATCCTCCATGTTCAGCGTTGCTCTGGGTACGGGGCGCGTCGGCAGTTCACCAGTGTACAGGAGTACACTTTCCTTCGATGGATACTCTATGGTTTAATGTCTGTAAGACCAGCCTATAACTCGGCTGTTATTACTGTCTAGGTCCGTGTGTGATTGGGGTTGTATTCTGATCTTAGTGTAAACATGTGGCTAATGTTATCCCGTGTGTCACTGGGTTCATCAGTGCTGAGAAAACTCTCCTATGTATCCCCAGTAACTCGACTCTTTGGCCTGCCAGTAACGTATACACGCGCGAACTTGTTCACACGTGCTTACGCGCCTATCTGCACCGTTCACCGCTCATACGCGCATGCATGCAAACACACACACCGTATCTTTTACTACCACCAGAATTAGGTCCCTGTGATAGATTTTCCTACGGGATTCTGCAGCCCGCCATTTAAAAAAAAAGAAGAGAAGCGGTTTACTTCTGGTCATCTCCAGGTATCTTGTCGAAAACACACTAAAGACAAATCAGAAGCGGAAGTGAGTTGCCTCTCCCGTCCCTCCGTGCCGTACGTGACGACTGGCTGAATTCAGCTCGGACGTGGGGTGGGAACAAATTTTCACGCGGACAATGCCGCCATTTTATCCGATGAATCATTTGTTAAATAATTTTTATTTCCTACTTAAACTGTCTCCCCTCTCCCTTTTCACTTCGTCTCTTCTTCCATTTGTAATGCCCCCCCCCCCCCGCTGTATCGTGCCCATCCAATTGTTTAATATATTAAAATATTTTAACCCTTTAAGAAAAACGCAGTTAAATATCCATGACGTTTGTTGTATAAAGACGAGTCCACCTGTTAAAAATCTCTTTTAATGATCGGGCTAGACAGCCTAACCTTTGTGTTATCGATCGATGACAATTGAGTTACTTATCAGAGTACTCACGTACTGTTCAACTGTGCTGGGAACCTCTGTCTTCTTGTTACATTATCCTCAGGGGCTGCTTGTCGGCTATCCTGTCCTTTGCCGGTGACGACCGTTGCACACACGATCAATAATAATAAAAGATAGCATGTACTGCTGTACTACTGTAGCGAATAACAAAAAGACACAGGTACAGCACAGCGTAAACTCAAATTGTGCATAGTGTAGTTTTAATGTATCCTCTTTAAACTTACCCGTCAAGGACAGCCACCCAGGGCAAATTGTTGATTCCTCTCGCGTGTCCCCCAAGGAGCTGATTCTTGCCAAAGACTTTAAATGGCGACGTGCTGTCGTCTGTGGAAGCGAGGTCGAGTCTTCGGGCACCTTTCAGTCGGCAGACGACTTTGCCAAGCGGAACTCCGGTGGAAAAACGCGAGGCTGATTGCTGTCGTGCACATTAAGCCAGCGCCATGCTGGAACCCAGACATCGTCAGCTGTGCTGGCAGACGGGGAGGGAGGGAAATTCCCACCCCCACCGATGGTTGGTATCCAGGTAATGCTGGGGTCTCGCGGGTCGATGAGCGAACCATAACAGGAATTATTTCAGGTCGCTAGCACAGAGGGCTGACTGAATAGGCTTTTCACGCTGCTGTGACCTCAGCTTGCAGGGTGAATGCAAACGCGATCGGAAAACTCGGCGAAACGATCTTTGTCGTCCGCGGAGCACTCTTGCTATTGAAATGCCATAGCCATATGCTTATTTAAAACAGAAGTTTATAACGGCGATATGACTGCATTGTTTTGTTCCTGTTTTTTTGTTTGTTTGTTTGTTTGTTTTTTGTTGTTGTTGTTGTTGTTGGTGGTGGTTTTTTTGCTTTAATGGACGCTTTGGCTGGCCAGATGTGATGATTGACTTTCTGTTTCAGAAAGAGCATTTGTATCCCTGGTCACAACACTCTCTTCCTCCTTTACTTATAACCCTCTACATCAGTCTAAGCAGACGTTCCCTTTTAAACCAAGTACGCTACAGTACATATAAAGCTTAGCCTGGCTATTCCAGCCTGTATGATCTGAGCTGTCTATGTCCCTGCTATATCTTAACCGATAATATGTCTTTGTAAAGCACTTTTGGTCAGGAAAAAATGTTTCTTTTCACCTTGAATATACCCTCACTCTTGACTGCAAATGCAAACATTACAGAGATCGACTGATACGTGTTGTACAAGACGAAATGCTTGGCGCGAGATTATTATTATAGTGTCTTTTTTGACAATGATCCCTACAGGACTGCATGTCAATACATCGTATGCCACCCAACCCCGAGGGGTTTGCACTAGCTAAGACATAGGCCTCGTAATGACAAGTTCTCCAACCAAGCTCTCACACCGCGCGATCGAAGAAGAAGGTATTAGCTGCGCTGTTCACGCGCTCAGACCTCCCGTTAATGACAGACTGCTGCGACACCCCTAAGCACGACTCTCATGCCAAGTGATACGATCAGGGTTGACGAAACGAAGTTCAGGCAGGGGACACTATGGTCTGGAAAGTACAAAAAGGCGGACGGACTGTTGAGGGAAGCGCGCCAAGTATCGTTATCGTTGCTCAAACAGATGTCCTCGACCATTAAGCTCCGCAGTGGAGGGGCGTCCAGGTA
The DNA here is from genome assembly GCA_004794575.1 of Lanistes nyassanus. Lineage (NCBI taxonomy): Eukaryota > Metazoa > Mollusca > Gastropoda > Architaenioglossa > Ampullariidae > Lanistes > Lanistes nyassanus. The sequence continues at coordinate 114,235 of SMGT01016064.1, forward strand.
AGTAGCCAAGCTGGGGGTGAGTGATCGTTCAGGATTGGCACAGTACTGGAGAACTTTATTATGCAAATCCGTGCGGCTTAATGCGTCATTGAAAACCCTTCCTGCTCAGTCAGACGTGCACTGGGGTAGGTGCTTACGCACGCACCCTTGTATTTTACGTGACGCAGGGGTTCTTCAGTGTTTTGTCCGTAAGACAGTATGAGGTACTCCCAGGGGTTCTTCAGTGTTTTGTCCGTAAGACAGTATGAGGTACTCCCAGGGGTTCTGCAGAGTTTTGTCCGTAAGACAGTATGAGGTACTCCCAGGGGTTCTGCAGAGTTTTGTCCGTAAGACAGTATGAGGTACTCCCAGGGGCAAGGTTGACAGACGCGAGGAACCCTCGTGACGAAGGGGCTTTGATATCTGTGCGGGTAGAGCCGCGGACTAGCGTGTGGTAGGTTGCAGGTTCGAATCTAGGTGTGGCCAAGGATTATTTTCTTGTGCAGACTCCCCACTGGCCCAACTTACTGCAGATGTCTGTCGGGTGGTTGTTTCATTGCATAGCTCAATAACACGACCTCAAAGCGCGAAAAATTCCAAGGTGGAAGCATTATCCCTCTAAATTAACTACCTACCCCGGCGAAAACAATCATCCTGTTTCCTGCAAACTACTGGTCAATCATAGGAGCTCAAATGTCACTATCTAACGTCACTCGACCGTCCCATTATAACTGGTCTGGAAAGATTTTTTTCCAGAAAGATTGGGACTTAATACAATTGCTAAAGAGGGCCACCCTGCTGTTTTTCGCCCCCCCCCCTCCAACCTAACCAATGATGGCCGCCTGGCAAAGGCTGCTGAGATTTAGATATTTCTGGAAAAGTTCTGTCACACCCGTCAGTTTGCTGTAACCTGATCTTTAACCTTCGTCGCAATTTCCTTCCCTCTTGTCACACCAGCTTTTACATTTCATTCACCACAACACTTTCTTTTATTCGTGGCTCCTTGCAAAGACTTTAATTTGACGCGAAGCGTTATATTGTTTTCAACCGGAAGTATGCATTTGATCAAGATGGCGAATTCAGTGAGTAATCATCTTTTTCGCTCCCGACAACAGCAGATAGTTTCTGGCGTGATCCCCGAGGTCTCGTTATCGGCTCGCTATGTCTATTTTTGCTTCCCGTAAAATTAAACACGAAGAGAGCGCTGAAAGAACTGTGCTGCAACTTTCAGCTTTTATATTTCTCCCTCTCCTCCTTAAAGCTAATTAATATACAACACCACATCAGTAAGCGGTTTACTGCAGACGTTCATGACGCCTTTCTAAGGGCCCGCAACTCCGGCGCAGCCTTTGGCCACATTAGTTCCCTCCCACAGGGGAGCTGTGAAAATGGAAGCGAAGAACGGCAAACCTACTTACGCGAATTTTATTTTGCATCCATTACTCAAGAGCAGCTGCACCGTCTCTAACAGACGCGTGTTTTACACTGAAGCATGACCTTGTAGACTTAATCGGAGCAAATGATCGGAAAAGCCTGGTGAAAGCCAGTCACAAGGGGCAACGAACGGGACGGTGAGTTAAGAGAAGTTGTCTGCTCCTGATACTCCAAACCTTCTCTACACTCTGAAAACGTTCTCCAAGAGTCTATGCTCTGCTCTCCATTTGTCCGTGCGTGTGGGTGTGCGCGCGTGCGTGTATGTGTGCGAGCGAGCGCACGTGTGCGTGTGTGTGCGCGCGCCTGTGCATGCGTGTGTTTGCTTGTTGAAAACTTACAGAGATATTTTGTGGGTGCAGCACTGACTGTTTTAAATTAAAAAAATAATGTTACCGATCAAACGTCTCACCCTAAACTTGAATAATAAGTAAGGAAAGAATTACACATAAACCCACCATATGCATAAACAGGGATGTGGAAGTTCCAAAGTTTCACTAGCCTGACAGGTTACTAACTTTGAAATTTACTATCCCGCTTAAATTTCCACTAGCCCAGTTGGGCTTTTTTTTTGGTTTGTTTCTTGTTTTGTTGGTGGTATGACATTTTCTCTTGGTCATATATTTTTAAGGCTACAGACACAATTAAATACAGTGGAACTTGAAAAAAACTTGAAAACTTTGGTCTTATTTAGCGAGGAGTTCTAATTCAGAAGTGATGTTCCCTTCAGTGAGCCATATGATGTGAATGAGACGTTTTGTCATCTGATGGATAAATATTCCCTCCTGGATCCAGTTACTGACCTTCCCACCCTTCCCCTCCAAAAAAATGATCCCACGAATTATTGATGATTTGTAATATACAGTTTTTAATGGTCCGGCTTGGTTTCTAGCGGTCACGGGCCACCGGGTCACCAAATTTCTCCAACCCTGGATGAAGTACGGAAGAAGGCATTATACAAAATCTGCAGATTGTTTGTACTCATACGTGGGGAGCTTTACTAAGTCTATAAGAACCAGAAACTGTTGATCAGTAGGTGAGTTCTCTTATTTCTGGTTATTACCTCCAGAGGGGGTTGGAGACCCCGCAACTAAGACATACCCATCAGTTTTTAAAAAATTGGTTTGTAGAAATCGTCTGTTCACAAGGCGCTTGTCTCCCCTGAAGCAGCTTGTTCAGCTTATCACCGTATTGCGAAAATGTCCGGCGTCTATATTTTAGTCATGAGCCCATCATCACTTCCGGGTATAGGGATCGGGAACTTCTCTTTCTCTCCTACCACACCCCCTCCCCCTACACCCAACTACTTTATTTGCAATGGACCGGACAAACCAGTCAGTGATTTACAGCTGGAGTACTCCTACACAAGTTCCCCTCCTTTAAATGTTGAACATGCAGCCAACGAAGGTCGAAACAAACTTGAAGAACTGGGGCGATGAACCGTGTCAAAAGCCGACAGGTTTAGAGCCAGCATGTGCGTAGTTACGCACTAATGGAGGATCGAAGTAAATTTTGTACTGAAATGAACCAATCAAGTCTTTTATTTAGTTTTCACCTGTGCTAAGCTCTTTAGGTACAGTGTGCACACAAATGACACTCAGAAATACAGAGATAAAGAGAGAGTTGGAATGGACCTATCACGTTTATACAGCATGCGCTGTGCGCAGTGTAGGTCGTGCGCAACGGGAAGACGGGCTTTTCTCCCGTATGTTGTGCAGCGATGAGGCAGCATGCTGCCAGCTTAGTATAACCAAAGACACTGTAAAGATGCACGATCTGTGGTTTAAATCAATGTATACTTCTTCTTATGTATTTGTTGTGCTTGTATGTTGTTTGTGTGCGTGCGCGTGTGGGTATCCGTACGTTATTTTTGTGAGAGGCGGTGAAGGAACTGATCAGCGTACGTGTGTGTGCAAACCATGTGCAATGACCAGTATGTTGTGAGGAGCATGTTGTGAAAAATAGGAGAGAAAATTGGTTAATGAACTTTTTGGAAGAAAAAAACAACTATACTCAAAGGAAGATTAGGCTGATTTCATTTAGGTCTTTGCTGTTTGTGCCACGAAGCAACAGATTTACGTTCTTGTCCAGGCAGTCGCAAAAATCCTTTAATTTTTCATTCACCATTGTTCCTCGTTTTATGTCCAGACACACCTGTACTACGCTTACCCCAACACCGGACAAAAAACAAAGCAACATCCCCTCCCTTCCACCTCGACCTGTCGACAAATTCGCAGTTAAAAAGTACTGCGTTTGATGCATCGGGGGTTCGTGGGATTTTATGACGTTATTTGAAAACTGAAAATGAGCAGACGTGACAAATAATCACAGCTTTAGTGCTACTTACTGCTTTTTTGATGGGGTTTGCGCAAACACTCTGCGCAAACGCTTTTTTTTCCATCGCATGAAAATAATCAATTTTCTTTGTCCGATCCTTTCTCTCTTTGCTCGCGCCTTCGCCTGAGAGGACACTGACTTTATTGATGCTATAAATAAAACCTTTTGTTGCAGCTACAGGCATCATTTTATAACGTTATGAAAACAAACTGTTCTTTCTGGCCGTGCTCTGGTCCCCTCGAAGGAAAACCCTCAAAGGATTATTGTGTGCTTGCCAGACCATTTCTCTCTCCTACTTCTTCAACAACATGCTGATAGGAAAACGTGTACACGTCATTGCTGCAATGGCTACGAGTTTCCACAAAGCTGCTGAGTTCGCACATTAAGGTGTGTGCTCGTAAAATTTGATGCATACGTCAGGATGAGAGGGGACTCCAACCAGAGCAAATGAACTTAGAGACAGCGTCGTACACTGCCCCCACCCAACTTAAAAAAGAAATGCTCATGACTGCGAGTGCATTCGTACTAAAAGATACATTGCGAGTGCATTCGTACTAAACGATACATTCTGTGATGTTAGGGTGGGCACTGACCAAGATCTAACTCGCGTCGGCGAAGGGAGTTATTGTCTCATGGCAATAATAAGTATATACACCCACTGATGCCGCTAACGGCATTAGAGGAGTTCTGAAACTTGTTCCCCAAATCCGCCTATCCACCCGGCTGAAACATTCTCACATTTCTCGCATTCGTTTTCCGTGTCTCAGTCAATTTACCGCAAAGCCATTGTGACCTCTGGATGCAGGAAGCCAAAGCGTACAATGCCAGGCGGGAGTCCCTCTGTATTTCTTTTTTTTTCCATGCACGGTTTTCACAAATTGTCTCCTGGAAAAAAATATTCGTCTATATGACAGGACTGAGACAACGCTTGTTTTTGAAAGAGTTTGTCAAATGGTTTTTCTGCGCTCGGAGATACACCTGTTTCAAAAGCGTGCACTTACGCCCACACACACACACACACAAACTCGTATACTGAAATATTCACTGTTAACTGACACTGAGAGCAGAGGTCAAGCTATTTGTATACCTTTTGCATGAGTATCAGATTGTGTGATATTGTTTCCACGCACCACGGACATTTCCTTGTCGCTGACAAGTGTAAAACAGACCGCTTAGACCGTAACGAGATAGGGAAAAGTCTGCACGAACCAGTTTCTCTCATCTACACTGATGTAAGCGTTCGTATTCTACCAACATCACACACGCCCTATCACCACTCAGCCCGTGCACGTGGCTGACGCAGGAGTACAGGATGAAAGCCCTCGCCAACTGTTAACACCTTTTTGAGGGCTCGAGTGGCGGCGTCTTTAGTCTCCTGAAGTAAAGTACTGGCCCCTTTGTAGCTAGCCAGGCTGAATAGGGAGCTGTGTATATTAAGGGTCGTAAATTATCTGGACCCTTAGTTTCTATCGCTTGTATTGACACCTTATTCCTGTTCAGAATATTGACACCAGATCTTGTTAGACAGTGTGTATGGGGCCTTATGGGTGAATGACTTGGACTTTCAAGTTGGAAAAACTGCAAATAATGTCACAAAAATGATAAAACGTCATCTGTAAAGCGTATCTCCTGCTTTGGTGTTTCTCCAGCTTTCCTAATTTTGAAAAAAAAACCCAGCTGTGACCTTGGTTTTCTTTGATTGTTTCATTTTGTTATTTAGCTTTGAAAGGGACAATGCAAAGGAAAGCGAAAGTGTTTGTGGGGCGGAATGAGTGGGTGGGTGAGTAGGTTAAAAAAGAGTTAGGCGGCCACGTTAACTTAGCAGAACCTTAGAAGTCTGTTCATGCTTTATCTCTCGATTTCTAGTCTGTCAAGAGATCAAAACCTGTTCCTAATCCCTCATAAGCCAGTTAAATCAGCGCTGTTTTACAACCTCGCACCGGGCGACTTTTGTTGAGAACTTTCGATCTCATGGAAAACACAGAAAATATACTGTTGATTACGCACGGAGCAGAATATTTCAATCAGCTAACTATCGGCCCACATCACTTGTCTTAAAACATAAGCCACTAGTGAACCAGCCTTGGATTGTCAAGTGTAGTATATCAACACTGTTTGATGTTCTGGAGTCTGTTCATGAAGATTAAGAAAACACACTGCTACTGGCGCCTCTCGGTAATATATGAATTAATTAAAACATGGTGAATCGGACGCCGTACCGTAATGGTTCTTTAATCTGACAGCACACAGCACTGTTGCATTCAGTGACCGAAGCTGATAACAGATCAATTTCACGGCTGTCTGGGAATACTGCACGACTGGCCGATAGAGCCTTATAGGTTCATGCTGCTAAAGCAAGCATTTTTATGAAATATTGTCATCGAAATATTTGATTCTGCTGCGTACGTTGCCTTTGCGTAGAGTTAGGACTCGACTGGCATCTCGCGTTTCTGCAGTTTGCTTTTCCTTTAAACAGCAAAAGATGCCTGTGTAACCGAGCCTAGGGGACGCCACCCACATACAGATTAGGTATCGACACAAAGAACTAAGTAATTACGCTTTTGAACTCCCTATACACAGAATCCTCTATAGTTAGCAGGTGCGCAAAACACGACTGTTCACAAAGAGGAACCACGTATACCTCTTCATCACAACGACTCCCTGAATATGTATTAAAAGGCTCCGCTTCATTTATGTTTGCTTATGTGTAGTATTCTGTCGTCGACCCCTGGTGTGGAATCTCCCAAAGCAGAACAAACGTTGGCGGTCTTTCGTGTCTGCAGATTTACGTGGCAAGACGTTTGGTGTTTACAGATCAATACTCTCACCTTTTGTTCGATGATGTAGTGTTAGCTTGCACCGAGCTACCTTTCCCGTGGGCGCTGTGTTCACCTGAAGGGGCGTGTGCTTAATATGCAAAACGCGTGCGTGTGGGTGGTCCATTCATTTTAATGCCTCGGTCTCGCCATTTGAGGAAGATGATTGCCCAAGTGTATTTTCCAGAAAATCGACAGGGAGGAACGAAAATTATTTCTTAGTTTGAATAAAAAGAAAGTGCCCAAAGAAGGACTGCGACAGCGAGAAAACCCGCCTTCGGTAATAAACATTTCCCCTCTCCTTTGTGTGGGAGTTTGCTTTGTTCGTTCAAGCGCTCCTGCACACGCATGCACATATCCGAACACAATCTTGTTTGCTATCCAGATTTGGGACTTAACCAGATTGATCTGAATAACACTGAGGCAAAGCACGAATATGTGCGTTAACACTGAAAAGGAAAATGTGAATATATCTCGTGTAAAACACCAAGCATGATATATATATATATACCTTCGTTTGCTCTTTGCTTTAAAGCGCTTTTTCGCGCAGTAATAGTTATCTTGCAATTAATGGACGGTTATCTATTCTTCCTGAAGTAACTCTCTTTACATCGTAGGTAGTTTATTTACTCTTAACTTCTGTAACATTTTTTTTACAGGTTTAGAAAGTCTTTTTAAAAAGCCAACTCTTTATCTCTGTATGATTTTTTTCACTAGAAATATGTAGCCAAAACGTTGTTTCCATCATAACGCTGTATCTGAAGTTATTATTATTAGTGAAAATAAATTTTATAGACTGCTATGAGCAGTTTCCAACATTTCGTATTGTAGTTGTTGCTGTGTTGTAGATTTTAAATTATTTTCTTCCCGGCCGACGTTTCCAGATGCAGAACACGCCCCATAGCGATGTGACTGCGGAGAACTCACTGCCTTGACTCGCATGCCGCAGAAGCAAGTCCTTTCTGTCCAGCGCTTCTGCTGCAGTACTGCGATACACACGATGCCAGACTACATCGCCACAGTGCCAATAGGGAGCGTGTGAGCACGTCACGCTTGACCAAATGATCAAATATTAGTCGAAGATCACCAATACGGGAATTTCTCTCCAGCAATACGAAAATTTCTCTCCAGCAATACGAGAATTTCTCTCCAGCGGTGTGCTTTGCCGTCCTGCGATTTCTAAAAATATTCGATACGACCACACACAAAAAAGGTTTTGTGGTAAGTGACTGAACTACTTTCACTGCTTTCGTCCCATGTAGTCGCGCCGTACATTTGTCGTGCGTCACGTGACACGACCACGACAGGAGCGACATAATCATTAATATAATGCGCCCAAATCTTCAATCGAAACCTCTTTATAAAAGTCAATATTTTCTAATTGCACTAGATGACTGCTTCTTCTTTCCGTCTTATGAATATAATGCTTCATGCAGTCAAAAAACCGTTTTTTAATTTAATGCGCGTGTGTCCGCATCTGCATGTGCTTTGGTATGTGAATGTGATATCGTAAAAATTGCTTCTGGTCACTGAACCTTAAACATTCTCACTTGAAAATCAAACATTTTGTGTTAAGGGAGGGAGGTGAATCTCTCCTTTAGTTGGTCACCACCACCACCACATCTATCATCACCACCACCACCACATCCACCAACGCCAACCCCACATTATTTCTTCTGTTCTTAAGAAAGGGTTGCATGTGATTATATTTGATTTGTGCCAATACAAACTAGAATGCATGGATGATTTTTTCTTACTCTTCCCAGCCTGTCTTCGCTTCATCTTTAGTGTTACGTGTTTTCTGTTTTCATTAGTTTACGTGCTGCTTATGGGCAAAGAATAAACCTTCCATCGCCTTATCAGGAAATGTGTATCAGGAGATCATAGCCTTTACTAAATAAAGACTGTTGTGGAATTTTCAGTACCCAGTTAACATAACAGTCAATCATAGCAGAGGTGACTTGAATGTTTGACGTTGGTGCGGTATAGTGTACATCAAGAATCGTGACATCTGTGAGTTGAAAGGTTTCCAAACCTAGCAGCCCTACTGCTCTGATGCTATACCAACCTCTCCTCGAATTATAAAAATTTCATATTCAGCACAACTTTTTACAAAGGCGAATTCTTTCTCAATATATAATGTTGTCGCACATTCCCATGCCAGGAGGCCACTCACTCTCTTTAATCCCTCCTCTTCCGTTCTCCTTTCCTCTGACACTCTCTTCCTCTCACATACCCATCTATAATGTCTCCTCTCGCTATGCACACGGAGAGAGAGAGAGAGAGAGAAACAGTCTGAGATCGTATGACGATTGTTCTGCGTACTTAGTATGCTTTCTTCTTCTCTGAATACCCCCGGGGAATGCAATAATAATAAAAACGATGACTGCTGAAGCATTGTTCATCGATATGATATCTGTCCTTGGTTACTGGGGTCTCGCTATGCATTACCTTCTTCGGAATGTGCGTACGAGAAGGCTGGGACTTCAGAAAGTCTGTGTGTGTGTGTGCGTGTTTAAAATGTTTGGTGATGCGTTACTACTGATTTTGTAAAGCTGCGAATGAAGTTGTTTAAAAAAATCATTTTGATCAGGACTAATCAATAAAGCTCGTTCCTTCTCTCTTCTTTTTACCATGCATGTCAAGTGTTTCGGTTTTTACGTAATTACTGTGTTTTTCCCCACAACGATTTGTGTGCTGCAACACAGCACCAGTTTGATACACGTTCATGTAAACTGTTACGAGATTTCCAGTAACTCCTATTTGCTTTATAACGGAGTGCTACGGCGTGGAAGTGATTTTCTACGAGAAACGTGGAAGTAGTTTTTGCTCGGTGCTGTCTGTAGGGGGAAATTTTTATTATTATTTTGTCAGTGGACGAATAGCGCACTTGGGAGACTGGCGAAATGATTTCGTGCGGTCCGGTGTGTGTGCTTCAGGCTTTTATCTTTGCTTGTCGACTGATGAATGGTGTAGTCAGAGAAGCTGAAGGAGCCATTTTTTCCGTGGTCTGGTCTCCACCGGTGAAATATTTTAGATGCTTGTCAGTTGACAGATAGGGCGTTAGATTCGATAATTCGATTACTAACCCTGTCGGCTTGCTGAAAATGTTAGAACTTCTTTATCCCTGATCCCGACAAACTGTGTAACTCTTGCTATTACCCTGTAAAGCTATGCGTTGCAGTTTTAAAGGTCTCTTACTGCTGAATGCTCTATGAAATATAGTTGACGTATGTATTTAATGAACACAGCATGCCCAGCTAAGGCTGACTTGTGCTCGCGTCTAGAAGTATCGTGAAATATCAGTTTCCTGGGCCTGTATGCATGTAAACTGTACTAAATTTATTCCTGAATAGCGATTTTTTTCTGTCTCTGGAAACGCTGTTACGGCGAACTTGGAATAAGCTGTTTGTTCCTGGGACAAACAAAAAAAAAAAAAAAGACCGAACAACAAGGGGAAAAGCTTTTCAGTTCTCGTGCATAAAGAATTTAAGGAACTTGTTCCTGTCATAGCGGTTATTCTGGAATAAATAAGCTATTCGAATTTATTGCATACGGGGGCTGTCTTGATGCCGTTGCTCCAAGTCAGTGTTGGCGTTCTGGAACAGTACTCACGAGTCACGACCGTTCGTTAAGCCAAAACCTATCGGGATCACGTGACAATGCGAACGATGGTTTGTCACGTGATCGCGATAGGTTTAGGCTTAGCCAACGGCCATGAATACGGCTCCTGGGCTGCCGTGCGTTCGTGTGTGGTGCAAAACTTTTCGACGCACGTGGGAAACACATCTCGCCGTGCATTGGCATAGTCCCGCGGCCTGCGCATGACGCCATCAGACAGGTGAGAGCGACACGGTAAGATTGACAGGCCGCCATCTTGGAGGAGGCGTGTTCATTTGTCCTAGTGACGACAACTGTTATAGAGGACGCGGCAGTCAGTATCTTGCGCGGAGAGTGACGAAGCGCTCGCTGCTGGTGCTGAACCGCGCAGCCGGCCGTGTGTTCCAGAGCAAATAATTCCGAGCGCACCGCACGCGCGTGGATATGTCTCTCTGCGCGCTTGTCAGGCGAAGATGGCGGAAGAATGCAGTCTATGTTAACGCAGAAGAAACGATTCTCTTTCTTCTCTCGCTCCTTTCGTTCTCTTCCGATACTTTTTTTTGTGGTGTCGTTGCTAATCTTTCCTTTCACGAGGTAATAGAGATAGGCATCAAAGACCGTGCCTTCGGTATTTTTCCACCCTTTGCATTTCACCATAAAAACAGAAAAGTACTTAGAGCACGCGAAGACAAACAGGAAGAAAACAAAACCTGCGAGTCGGGTTCTCGGAATGAGTCAATAATGACTTTCTATTATTTACTTTTTGTTGAAAGTGTCTTTGAAGGCGTCTTTTTCAGAGACCTTGCCGGTCTTGTACGTCAGCGGCATCAGGCTTGTGTTTTGTACTGGCCCAGCTGGTACCATATGTCTCTGTCGCAACTATCGGTAAACAAACAAACAGACGGGAGGATTCCAGTGAGACTGGCTTGCATGCACGCACGTACGCACACACGAACGCATGCGCGTAGCGCGTGAATACATACGAGCAGGCGTAGGCATTTGATCATGTTGCTAGCAAAAAAAGTAGTTTTGAGAAGAAAAGCTTATGTTAGAGCGGGTCCGACATGAGAAGACAAAACGAGGCAGCGAGAGGCCAGAAGAAAGAAATCAACAAATTAAAAAAACCAACAAGAAAGAAAGATAAAAAATACAGCATATGTTAACAAAGAAATTAAGAAAGGAAAAAGGGAGAAATGAAGAAAAACAGAACAGAAAGAAAAGACAGAGACAGACAGGCAGGCTGACAGACAAAGAAAGAAGAAAGAAAGGATGGAAAGAAAGAAGAAAGAAAGGACGGAAAGAAAGAAGAAAGAAAGAAAAGACAGACAGAGAGGCAGGCAGGCAGGCAGGCAGGCAGACAGACAGACAGACAGACAGACAGACAGACAGACAGAAAGACAGAAAGAAAGAAAGAAAGAAAGAAAGAAAGAAAGAAAGAAAGTGCAGGAAAAGAAGGTTAACGTAACACGAGCTTAATCTACTTCGTAAAACGTTTAAGACAGAGGAGAACTTGACGTCCAAACAATCGTATGTTTCCAATCACCAAGCAATAAATTAACCCTACCCCCCCCCCCCCAATTTAGCAAGCGTTTTCGAGGATCATAATTTCTCGTCCTGTACTTAAAGTGAATCTAACCGCTGAAAATAAACACTCCACAGAACGCTGGTGGAAACCTAGCGAGAGCGGCCCTGCCATTGTCAGCGGCGCGTCTAGTTCGAAAAGAGACTGCGTGGGTTCTCTGCCCGTTTCTCTCCTCTTGCCCACCAAGCCTAGGCAGGCTAGCTGAGACTATCCGAGTCTGAGCGAAAGTTACGGTCGGCCCATGCCCTCTCAAACGGACGAATTTGGAGCCCCCACGAGATCTGTGTACATCTGATCTCATTTCGAGTGTTTTCTGAATACCAGGAAAACGGATTGCAGTTGGTGGGGTTTTAACCTGGCCTGGGCTTTCAAGCAGGCTTCGCCCGATCAGACAACCATGCGGGAAAATTTGATAAAACGCTACACTTTGTAAGGACTAAATGCGGGCAGGGGACTTGATGGTACGTACCGTGTGCGTCACAGTTTCTTCTGTATGTTTACTTCTTCTGTTCAGCAGGATGTAAAAGTCATTGACGAACTTACACATGTGATAATCCGCATGAGTGTAGTTTGAGTTAGTGTTCACTTGATAACAGTCGCATTATGTCTGTTTCGTATGTTCCTATCCTTATAGTTTATTATAGTTCCTCTTAATCGGAACCATTTGCAAAGAGATGATTTAGATGGTTACGCTGTAGGTGTTTAATTTTGTAAGTAAATGCTCGGTCTATAATTATTTTTCAATGATAAAGACGATTAAGTATGGTTTGTGAATATGTCCCCGAACTATGACATTTTAAGTGGTTTTCACACGCACGTACGCCTATGCACATAGATGTAGGTACATTCTCTCTCTCTCACGCACATGGGGGGAGAGGGTGGTGGCGGTAAAGGGGGAGGGGCAGATACTAAATTAGAGGCATACGGCAGAACAGGAAGAAGCGGGAAGTTAAAGCGAGTGGGGGAAGATGTTGGAAAGTGTTGGGGGAGGGTGGTGGAGGGATGGGGTTGTGTTTTAAGAGAAGGTTGAGGAGGACGGGTCTCAAGAACAGGTGAAATGAGAGGGAATTAACTGCAGTCTCTTAAGTTGGAAGCCTCGCCTGAAGTTGTTTCACACTCCCCGGCCACCTTTTAAGGTGTGTTTTCCTCATATTCACGGTGACGATAAATAAACCAGCTGCCATTCCCACCACCTGCCAGAAGAAACATCTTCCGGGGCATGGAAAGACCTGATAATATATCTTGGGAGCTGCAATAATTATGATCATCCCCATCGTCGTCGTCGTCATCATCAGAATATCGTCGTCATAGTTATCGTTATCATCATCGTCGTCATCATCATCATCTTCGCCCTCTTCATTATATTCATCGTCGTCAGAAAAAAGGCTGCAGCAGAATGAGGTCAGAAAAGAATGAGGAATTATCTGCCGACAAAGCCGGTAACATATATAGGAATATGTACGATAATATAGGAAGGTCTTTTAAGTAAAAAATTAAGCTTCTGTTTATTTTCCTAAAATGCGTTTATGTGCAGCTGTGTTACTAAAAAATGTAAGACCTGCTCATATAAATAACGGGAGATGCGTGAACAGTGTGATTTAAGCGTAGGCATGCATGCAGGCGCCAGTACACAGTTAGTAAACACGCGTATACGCACACATTGCACAGGCACGCACACGCACCTATACACTCTCCCTCTCGCCCGCTGTCTGATGCTAGCAAAGAGCCGTTTTTATTTTACGTCTGACTAGCTCAAGCTTTTAAAATGCTTATGTGCCTGTTGGGTTGGTGTGGGGGATGGAAAATGTTTATCGACGGGATATGTTTAGGAAGAAAACACAGAGAGCTGGAACTTCGTGCTTTTGTAGTCGAGGGCTACAAAACTCCCGCCGCTGAGGCCCAAAAGTGACAAATATTCTCACTAAGTCGTTGGCAGCATGTCGCGTCGGAGGTAAAACCAGCGAACGTGTAGCCAGAGCAGCTTCCTGTTTGCCGTGTTCCAAGCTGCCGACTAGCGAGATTACCCTGTGCACACGCTTTCGTTTACCGACCTCACAGCATGTCGGATGAAATAAAAACCCGAAAACAACCACAAAAAAAAAAATTAAATGAAACCTTACTTGAAGAAAAAAGTGTCAAACCCTCAGATCAAATTTATCAATACTTTTGAGACATGCGGTTAATTTACCGATAATTTATCTTAATGCCGGGAATTGTTAGTTTTAAACAAGGGTTGTTGTGAAGACCAACAATAAAGTACCGTACTCAGGGTATAAAGACTTGCAGGTCTGACCACTAGAATACAACATATCAGACTGCATGGTACACGCATGTGCTTATTCGTTATGCCGAGGACGATAGGGTTCAGGGCTAGATCGAGTTAGTTTTTGTTTTAATCACCAAACCCGAATTCCATATACCAATGGACGCTCGCACTCACGCATGGAGACCTTAATCCCCCAACCCCCTGACTATCGATTTTATTTCAAGCAGATTTAAATCAGAGTATTGTGAAATAATAAACAATACCAATGCCAGATAAACAGTTCAGGTCTTAAAGCCGGTCTCTCGACTTGTACATGTAATAGTAACTGTGGAATCATCTAGATAAGAAACGTGAGAATGCAGGAGCCAAGGCAATCTCGAAAGGCATTGAAATATGGGACGGTTCTGAACGTCACTTTTTGGGGGTTGGGGGGAGGGCAGGAGAACGTGCCTTAGCACAGCGCGTGACATCAACAGTCGTGGCAGCCTCGGAGTCCCGGTAGTCAGGAACATTCTGTAGAAGACGACTGCTGCACTTCAAGTGCTTTGAGCTGGGGTGGGGACTGGGGTTAGGGGGTGGGAAACGTCCTCCTGTCTTGTCCCAGAGTGTAGGGTGAGGTGACGTGGCTTAAACGGCTCAGGAATTGTTTTGTCAAGGTAATGAGGCTCCGGTCGTTCCGAAAAACCGAACTCGCGGCTAAAGTCACCTAACTCCAAATAGTTTACTCGACGCGAGCTGAGAGTCAACAGGAAATTTGTCATTTCAAAGGACAGCCGCCAGCCCACCAAGTTTAGTCTTCTGCGTTTCCAGTAAGCCTCGGTTTGGCCATAAACCCGCCATGTTTGGTCTATGAGCTTGGGCAGGTATGTTAATTAAAGCAAGCAAGCAGGCGCTGGACCCCAGTGGACGAGTGGCTGAGGAAGAAGGGACGGATGAGGACGGAGATATACAGGGGATCTCACTAGAAAGGAATCATTTCTCCGGTCTACAGCTCCGCGCATGCCAGGTCCAGAGCTGGATTACAGCGCAACAAACATGCGCGCATGAACACATACGTGCACGCTCTTGCACTCGCAGACACATGTGCGCGCGCACACAAGCAAGCATATCTACGCAAGCATACGTGCAGTTACAACTTACAGGCACAGACAGGCGGGTTGGGAGTTAAATTATACAGAACCGTACTCCCAAAACACGTATATTTCGCTTAAATGCCGAATGCCTTTCTGCAAAAGAGCGAACGCGCGTAAATGTGGATTTTAAGCGCTGAGTCTTCTGAGTAAACAGGTTTTTTTGGGGGACGTAGTATCATGATTTGACAGTCTTTGTATCCCAAACATCGCTTGCTTCTATTTCCATGCGATGACCATTTTCGCCCAGTGTTAGTCCTTAGATTCGAACTCCTAAAACTCAAATATCACTGGCCGCATGTATGCTACCAAGAGAAGAGAACTCCGAGGAAAGGGGTGGACACTACAAAAGGCGGCCTCCTTTACATGGCTAGTGTTAATCTCAGTGCTAGCCGCATAACCTGGCGGGCTCAAGCTCACCTTTGAGGATTCGCTGAATCCATGGACTACGGGCGGTACTGTCTTTGATGTTTCAAACCCCAGTGGCGCCAGCATATCGGCCGCTGCACGAACTCACTGTACAATGTCAAAACCAGGAACACAAGGCCTTTCCCACAGTGCACTGCTTTACACTGCCGGGGATGCAGAGGGAACTGCACATCCGGGCCTACCTGTTACCTGAAACTCCCTGTGTTCCCTTCCTACTATCCTCTTTCATTAATTCTTTTAAGATCTAATTCTGTTCTGATGAAGTAATTGTAGTGTAACAAATTTCTGTTATTATGATTTCGTGAACATAATTTAGATTAACGTACGCGGTATGATATGCAGACAAGCACGCGCTGAGATTATGACTTCACTATCGTATCTCGAAAATCGAAGGTCGACTCTCATCGAGCAACGTCACTTGGCTGGTGTTCTATTTAAAATAAACGAAAGACAACGTATTTATATTTAGTTTTAAAATGCTGGATGCTGAACCAATGAATTTTTTTAAATCTGAAAGCTCCAGACCTAGCTGGTTGTCTAGTTATATCTAGCTGTGGCGCCTGAGGTGGGTTACATGTGCATGTCTGCTCTTTGTCCGTAAATGTGCTCGTACAATACTTAGGGCAGATGGGCCTTATGACCATTCTTATGAACGGAAGTGCAAATACGAACCCTATAACCCATCCATAGCATCTTAATAATGTAATCGATTTATGTAGTATAAGCGTCTAGTTTTATGGGGTTTTATTAATTGATAAATCACAGTCTACTGGAAGTAAGGGAAAGTAAAAATTCCTACAACCCACTTTTGCTATCAAAATCAGAGTTCACCGGACAAGAAAATAAATCACGGGACAGCAGTTTTTGTTTAGGATGAAAACGGCGAGGAAATCCCCGGTTCTTTGCGGCGCTTGCCGCCAGGACACAGCTTGGAAGAATGAAAATACCATCAGCCCATTGTGCCACCAGGGACACACATCAATGGCTGCTGCCTGGCGAGGGCAAAGTTCACGACATTACAGCGGCCATAAAGGGCTTCCTACACTTGCAATGTTCTCTGCAATGTTTACCATATATGGAAGTTGCAACGTTGAGCGAAAATGTTTCAGGGAGGCCTCTCAACATTTTAGGGGATCACACGCCGCGCTATTTTCCAGCAGGGGCTCAAAATGTTGCAGCGTGTCAGCCAATCAGAAACAATCCTGGTATTTAGTGCGGTGTGGTCTAGCGCTGGTCGTGATCATGTTAGGCCTTCGATTGATAGTAATCTGGTCAGAAAAAACGATTTTCCAGTTAATTGATCTCTTGCAGCACCATCCCAGCATATACGAAAACACATCCCCTGACTATTCAAACAGAGATTTAGTACGGGAAGTTAACCCGTCGATTGCGAGACGGCTGGGTCACGAAACTGTCGTGCGACATTCGCAAGAAGCGTCTGCTTTCGGTGGAGTCGTGTGGTGATATTCTTGTAGAAGACACGTATGCGTGTGCTCCCAACTGGTTTCGACGAGCAATGCACCGTGGAACCCACATTCGTCTTTTCCATTTTGTTTTCTGAGACTGCTGGGCGAAAGTAAATGCAGTCGCAGAAGCTGCAGCGGTCAGAATAAATTGTTCGTGATCATCCATAGTGTTACTATTGTCAGCCCCTAGAGCGAACACGTGATAATCATGTGACGATCTGGCTGGTAAAATGTTGCAGGTGTCATGCGCCCGTGTACGGAGAATCCTCGGAAAATGTTTTCGCTCAACGTTGAGAGCATTGCAAGTGTAGGAAGCCCTTAAAGACATTCTGAATCTGGTCACGACGCTTGTGGCAAACACTTTAGCACTGCAGTAAGCTCACGTCCACGGGCCCGTTCACTCGTTGGCAAGATCGTGTGAGCCCGAACCCCACGCTGGGACCGCGAGGACGGAGAAAATGATAGGGATGATGCATTTTTCATCTGACAAAATACACGTTTACTACGTGGGTAGGATTTCATGGTGTTTCTGTATGAAGGTATACACAAGCTCAACGAACACACTCCATATTTCCATGCGCTCGGCAAGTCTCCCTCGACACCCATGAGGCTTGGAACTGAAGATGCACTAACAGTCTTTGCGCTGGGCGTAAGGATCCAGCGAGGACGTAGCACAGGCGGCTTACTGTTGCTGAAAGTCTTTCAGAAGACCACAATAATTTTAAGAACATTACTGACATATTCATGTTCCGTCGTCTGCGGATGAGACTGCGGTTACAATTAGTCCCTCAACTTTGCTTCCGCAGTGCTTAACGATGTCAGTTGGTCTACTCTGTTGATCTGCTTTACCCCTTTTTGCACAGAACAAGCCCAGTAGAGCGCAAAATACGTTTTCTTTTCGAGGTAGGCCTTTTAATCATTAGGGGAAACCAGTTCCCTAAATTGGAGGGAACAATTTCTTTCTGGTAACGAAATTCAGGCCTTGAAACATGTACAATAATACTGTATCTACAAAGAAAATACGTCAAAATTGTGACGGGAAACATGTACAGTAATACTGTATATACAAAGAAAATACGTCAAAATCGTGACGGGAAACATGTACAGTAATACTGTATATACAAAGAAAATACGTCAAAATCGTGACGGGAAACATGGATACCTTTACCTTTGTTTCATTCTATTTTATCTTGACGTCAGAGCCTCCTATCGTGTTATCCGCTGCCGGAAGCCAGATTAGGGCACAGTAACTGAGTAATGTTTGGACGAATTTCCCTGCGCAATGCCAGGTTACCAGACAGCCTCAAAAAGGTCCTTAGAATCAAGACGATATTATCGAGAGAAGCTTCCTGTCTGCTTTGTTTATTTCCACGGGCAGCTGCTCTCGGCGGTCAGCGCTGTTTGGCAGTCACGGGCGGCGTGCGCCGGTCACGTTCGGCAGTACCAAATTTAAGGAAACGCATAATTATCCGTTCGTGCGGAACAATCTTGTACCACAGTCGGAGACATCCCTTACATCTCCAAAGCAATTTGTCCGCTTTTCGCGATGTATTTTCCGGTTCTTGGAAAGATTGCAGTAGGAAATTAAATAGTCAAGAGTTACCGAGGTCTCTGACTGAAGAAGTCTGCAGTGCGTGCGTACAAGCATGCAAGTGAACTATTTGTCTTGTTGAAATCTTATTCCGAAAAACCTCGTGGAGAATACAGAGCATATTTGATGAAAACTTCGACTGAACCTCGAACAGACATCACAAGGATTAAACCACAGATAGAGAGGATGATTCACAAACCTTGACAATGCCTGGGAAACACCTCTCGTGAACCTGACAAATGTCCCGCTTCCTTACATCAAAGGCCGAAGATGAGGACTTACAAATCTCATCAAAAGCCTGTCGCAAATAGAAATAGAAATTTACCGAGGTCATCGCCGAAAATGCACGGTTAATTTCACGGGATGATGTCTGTCTTGACCAAATTTCTGACCAACGAGTGAGTGTCAGTTATCGCTGTCAGGCCCTCGCATCGCGCACAGTCCAGCTGGTCATCTCTCCACGAGATTGAAGACACTCGTGTACGGAAAATCAAATTACAACTTATTCTTTTCTCGGTCGCAAAAAAGTGTCCGTAGGTCGCGCTGATGGGCAGTCCCGTTTCCCGTTTTCAGACAGCAGGAGGAACACTACCGAGCTAATTTGCAAATCAGCCGACCGGAAATATGCAATTTTTCGGACAGCTAGACAAAAACGTCTTTTTGTATCCCCTCCATCCCGCCGGATGTAAAAAAAAATTGGCGGAAATGAACGTAAGTGAAAAGACAGAGGCTTGGGAACTGGAAGCAGAGGCTAGGGCGAATTGAAACAATCGTTCTTCGTCCCAACCACTTAACGCCAGAATAGTTACTAGCAGAGAGTCCATGGCCTTTGGATATCGAGACGTCTTGTCCCTGATCCAATTATGTCACGGCCGACGCGTTTTAAACGTCAGACGTTGACCTAACCTCGCACGCACGCACGCACGCACGCGCGCACGCGTGATGAGAGAGAGAGAGAGAAAGGGGAGGGATCGAGAATGTGTGTTCGAGAGAGCAGGGTGGTGGTAGACGTTGACTTTATTATAACATATAAACAATGGGACACGTCAGTGAAATCTTTAATAATCTGTTCAGCATTTAGTTAAGTCAGTTAAATGAAAACTTTGATATCTTTTCAGAACCTAGGTACAGTCAGTTGCAACGCGAAATTTAGAAAAGACAGAGCAGGACAGAGAAGGACAGAGAGAGAAAGAAAAAAGAAAAGACAAACACAGACGGACGGATAAAGGAAAGACAGCTATACAAACAATTAACCAGACAGAGAAAAAAACCAAAGAGGCGAGAGAGAGAGAGAGAGAGAGGTTGGGGGGGATTTGCATGCATATGAATACTAACTCCTGCTTGTAACAAACTCGGATTGTAAACACTGATCGTCAATGGGGACAAATATCAATGGCAGATAATAATTAAAAAAATCAGAAAGACTTGGACAAAACATGGATTTCTACTTCAAGCAATAGATCAGCAACAGTCTGCACGACAGTCATTGGCGATAGAGCACTTTTCAATTTTTCGTCGCAGGTACCTTACACTCTCCAAAATATGAGCGTAGACCTTTTCTGAATTAGCCAGAGTTCCTCTCTCTCTCTCTATATATATATATCACCTCACAGTACATTAGCTACAATCGAGTCATGTTATAGCTACACCAATATTAATTTCACACTTTGTTAGAAAGAAAATAAAGGGATTTTTTCTCAAAAATTCATTTAACACGAAATAAGAGCCGTCTGCCATCTATATGAATATTAATATTCATGCTAATAAGGCTAACATTAGATCTACTAATTTGTATTTCGTCGCTGGTGGATTCATGTCAATGGTAATTACCTCTCCTTTCTCTCTCTCTCTCTCTCTCTCTGTACGTAACTACTAAATACGTATATAGTGTCGATGTACCATATATTTCACACAAGTATGCCCTCGCGCGCACGCTCCTACGGTGTAATCCCATCACAATACAAAATTTGCAGAATTTACACGGTTAGAGATGGTCAAGGTACGCTTAAAAGCCGGAAATATCTTAGGATCTTTTTAACTTATTTTAAACTGAGAATGTTTTGGATGTTTTGGTCATCTTATTTCGAACCTGTCCTGGTTGGTGCATCTTTTGTCTATTTTTTGCGACAAATGCGGTTTTTCGGTAGTCGTCCAAGGCGTACGGTAAACGAAGATCAAATAAGTTCTCTATGACATTTTGTGCCAAAGGGAAATATTTCGTGTTGGAGTGTTTGCTCGCGAGCACATATTGTTCTCTCCGTCCAAGCTTTGTTTGGGGAGCCGGCGCGTGCTGTGCCGAGAAGAAGTTGAAAATGAAGTCGGGATAATGAACATGTGGCTCAGTCGCCTGCCCCCAGTTCACGGGGAGTGTTTTTGTGCCCCTTTCAGCCTAAAACACTAGACCAGGCCATAGATGTAACCAGGCCAGTGAAACGGTTTCAGTTCGTTCTAGGCACTCAGTGGTTAGGCCCAACGGTGATTACAACTTACCACTGAAATCCATAAAGAGTGTATATATACAAATTTCACCTACAAAATTCAGATTTCTAAGGTGTCGTCTGTTGCTGACGTATTTTGCAAATAGAATCGTTCTCTCAGCTCGCTTTAAGTGTTAGCACTGAGGAGAGAACGATGAGAGGAAAGGATCAGCCACATACTCATATTCGAAAACAAAAGTGGCGGCGATTTAATTTCACTTCACTTATTTCGACGACACGCTTGTACGCGCACACTTACAGTAACCCCCTCCCCCTCCCATCGCCACTGCCATCCACACATATGCGTATGGGCATGCCCCTTCCCGCCACACCGCGCCTATACACACATGCATGCATACATATGCACGAACGCATCCTTTTATAACACTAGCTCTCATTCTTCTTAAATAACCCGAAATGCAAACTATAGCTAGGGGAAATCGCCGCATTACTTCTTAAAATGAGAAAAATGTTTCTAATAATCTGACAGACGTGTGTACTTATCTGACTAAAGCACCTGCAAAAGTCACTGCGCGAGAATGGGAGTTTGCGCAAACAGGGAACAGGCTTGTATATTTCTTTATATATATATTCGCGTTTCGATGTGCCTAACTGCCCATTGTCGCGCAGTGCCTGTAGCGCGTACACATGCACTGAAGGCATACAGCACAAAGGTTAGCTCGTGCGTGGGCGGTCGTAGCTTAACATCTGCCTCGTTGTTAACCTCTTGAAGTGTCTTTTAAATTGCTCTTCAATATTTGGCTGTAGGCTCGCACAGCACAAAGGGGGAAAAATACAACACCGACAGGGCGAAATCGCAACATAACTTGCAACGTTTTACTTGTACAGGTTTGTAGTTACAGGAAACTGAGAAAATACGAATTATTGTGAAATTTATTGTGGAACCCTCATGAATTACGAAGATCATTGTAAAACCCTTGCGAATGGCTCATTTAAGAAAGAGGACAAGCCTGTTCCCGAGGGCAAAGAATGCGATGTCGACGCCATTCTTCTGTCCAATAACCTTTTTTAAAAAAATCATGCATAAAATCTCCCACACGCACTGGAGTTGACTGTAGCCAGGCTAATTTCCATGTCGTACTTCAAAAAAGATTTCGTCCGTTCGCTACAGCACCAAACCGCTGTGTAAATAAGCCGCCTTTTTAGTACATTTTTTATTTCTCTTTTGGAGACGTTGAGAATGGAGGCACATGTTACAAGGGAAATAAGTGACACGTTCGGGGACAGACAAAGAAGGGAAATTGTAGTGCCTGCGACAGTTTTAAGAGGCCGCTGTTTATGCTCCTGCTTCATCTCCGTCACCGACGCCACGTTGAGTTGCGCAGTGAACAAACAGTCCTGGCGCCAACTGCAGTTTCGCTTTATAATGTGTTTTGTATCTTTTTATTCTCGGTCTTTGTTAGTCCATGACCTTTGAGACGAACGACCCCGGCAAATCTCTTACACCAACAATGGCGTTATTATTCTGATAAATTTACGTCATCGCGCTCTCAGCAATGGGGGGGGGGGG
>SMGT01016064.1:136874-147723 GCA_004794575.1 Lanistes nyassanus
GTGTGTGTGTGGGTGGGTGGGTGGATGGGTGGGTGGGGGTTAGGGGGTGGGTGGGTTCAGGTTATGAGAGCCATTTAACGCAAATATCAATAAACCATGTAGCATATGCCATATAGTCAGTACTCGCATGTCGCAACAATACACAGAACGCGTGCACTTAAAAAAAGTAGACAGTGTAGAATCAAGATAGCAGAACACCCCCACCCCTCACCTCCTCCACAATCGCTAGTAACTGTCGGTGGTGTTCTTATTCTGTTGCTGTTTTCGTCGTCGCCATATGACCACTGCCGCTTCTTTTTGCAACGCTACTGTTTCATTCTGACTGACGCACGAGCTCTCAGTAAATTCCCGTGACCTTTTGTTAAACCGATGCTTCCAGAGTCCTTATTCAGTGAAATGAAAGTATTTTCCCAGTCTTAGTATATCGGCTTTGAATCCAACCAAACCGTTTCTCGACACGTCCTCTGCCCGAGATACACCAGGAAAGCCTTTCCCTAAATAAATCGAACTCTGGACGTAATCAAACAAACAGCTTTCATTGAAAGCCTCAGAGATGAGTCTTTTCAACAGCTTTGCTGAACGAGGGGGATAAAAAATCTGTGCGAAACACAGATGCACATAAAATTTCACTGGAAATCAAGACTAACATTTGTCGGAGAAGACATTTTTGTTGGCAAACTGAATTGCCCAGAAAGCCTCATTTCCTGGGACAGCATTCTGGAAGCGCTGGAGATGTTGGGAACAGAATAAGGGAAAGCGAGTTAAGAGCGTTGATTGGATCATTCCGCGCCTTGAGGGGCAAGTGAGGGAGAGAGATAGAGGGAAACAGACCGCGCAGTTAATTCAAGTATTTTCCTGCCTCTTCCGTAAGAGAAGGGTCTACGTCCGGAGCATTGGCCAACATTGAATTTGTCGGGAAACGCAATCGGCCTAATCAGCAAGGGTTTGGGGGATGCCCTGGGCCACAAGACGGACACGGCTAGAATGCCAGACACTTAGGATCAAAATAACCTAATTTGCCACCCAATGCTGGGCTTTGTGGATGGGACAAATGAAAATATTTTCCGCTCTTGTATTCTCATCACATAGACCCGCGAACGGCAACTCGGGGGGCCGCGCGAAAAGGCTGCAGCTCGTGCAGCCTGCTACTGATTGCATTAGGTGTCTTCTCTGGCAGCGCCGGGCGCTAAATGTTATTGGAAACACGACGTGCAAGAGATCCACAGCACGTCACTTTTGCCAACAGGCGCTGGGGATTCACTGGCCTGTTTTGCAAAGTAAAAGGGATTCACTGCGCTTTTTTTTAAAATTTGCAATGCAGTAGGCGTTCGTTGCTTTTTTTCCAAGGTCGTGAGGATTGGCTCCACTTTTAGTAACCTACTCGGGCGGGGGGGGGGGGGAGGGGGGGTGCAAAGTAACAGGGACGAATTGCACTTTTGCAACGGGGTGGGGATTCTTCGCACTTTTTGCAAAGTGACAGGGATTCGTTGGGCAGTCTTCGCATGAATTTTTTTTTTTTTGCAAAATGATAGGGATCCGTTGCACTTTCAGAAATGGGGTGGGGATTTCTCCCCACTTTCGCACTTTGCTTAATTAATGTGTCAGAGATGAACCATTGCCCTTATTGCAAAATGACGGAGATTCGTCGCACATTGTGGCAGCGCGATAAATATTTACTGCATGTTTATTGGAATTTTCTGGAGAGAGTCACTGAAATTGATTTATTAATTTTACGTTTTTTTCTCTGTAGTATGGCTTAACTAAGAAAGAGAGAGAGTGGTTGGGGAGGGGAGAGAGAAAAAGTCAGTCCGTCTTTCTGTGATGTATTCCCCTCATCCCTCCCTTCCCCCCAAGTTGTCTTTATGTCCGTTAGAATCAGAGTGTTGAGGGACTCACAAGGTCCAGGCCGGTGGAGAGAGTCCAAGTTATTCAATTTTTACCCCTCCCCCAGGCCCCACCCACACTATTATTGCCCGTTTTCAAACTTGGCTGCGGACAGTTGTAGGTCTGATGCCGTCGCCAAGCGCTGATGGCGGCACAGCCCTTAATGGCCTTAACAAGCTCCTGCTCCGACTTCTCTCATTATCTCGCTGCCAGCAGGGCCCCGCGGCGCAGCGCTGCCTTCTCGTAGAAAATTTCCCGCCTGGTTTCATCAGCTTTCTCCGCCATGGCCTGATGGCGTCTGGCGCTAGGCTCGCGCGAAACGTGAACACCTAGCCAAGTCACAAACCCGGCGGCCCAGAGGTTAGTGGACGTCTGACGTCAAGCCCTCGCCAACTCTGGGCCAGTGAAGACGCTCAGCCCGGACCGGCCGGTGCGGCCTGACTCTGGCTGGGCAACGTGGCTGTCTTCGTCTGACGCCGACTCTGGGCCAGTGGCGATGCTTTCCAAGGGGGAAAATCTCTTGGAGGCCTCTGTCATCACCTTTGACCATCCGAAATTGTGTCCACTCTAACATTTTTAGGCAATTAAACAAATTTGAATTCAGTTTAATTCTTGTAGACTAATTTGACTAGGTCTCTACAAACCAGGTAAAAAGGGGAGAAACCCCGAATGGGTATATAATAAGAGTTGGCATGGAGTTACACCGCTGGTGGATTTCCTAAAAAGGAAATCCACTAGCGGTACTGATGAAAACGAAACTTTGATAATGTAACTTAATATTTACTATTTAATTATTGAAACTGCTTACTTAAAGAGAAACTTAACCCTAGACGCAATTTGAGATGAATTCATAGATATTGATATTGTGAGTCTTGTCAACCATAAATTTCAAGCTGCATCAGTACTATTTCCATACAATTCACGTTTTAATATCGATAAATAGTGGCACGCGGACGTCGCCATGTTGTGGTACTCTTTCGCGAATGAAAGCAAAATATCGCTGCTGTCGTCTGGTCTGGTGACGTCAGTTCTCCAGAAGCATTCTTCAACATGCCACAGTGCGTTCGGCTGTTTCAACGAACAGTGCAAATCGTTTAATGTAGACGGAAGCCACAAAAGCTTTTTTGGGATTCCAAATCCAGAAAAATCAAAAGATTCCTATGCACTTTGTAAAAAGTGGCTTGAAAATTTAAAGAAAGCCAAGTTGACTCGTCATGCGAAAGAGTATAAATTAAAATGGCACAAATCGCACTTCGTGTGCGAAGACCATTTTACGAGGGAGTGCTTTCAAGGCACCAACAAAAATGATGTGGCTGCTTCCCTTGGCTTCAAGACTTTTAAGAAAAAGTTAAAGAAAGGAACCATTCCGACAATTATCAATACAAAGTGTGCCAGTGAAAAAGGCATTGTAGTAAGGCAAGACCGGACGGAAGCTGAGCCAGAGAGTGAGAACAGACCGGTCATACGAAACCCCGAACAGCCACCAAAATTTATGGTTTTAGGTCTAAATAAAAGGTTTTAAAGGTATATCCAGCATCAGAATGCACTTTCGGAATTATTTGATGCATAATAGTCCAAATTCGATGTTTGTGTACGTACATTTTACAGGTTTGTGTCGGTACTGTTATCGTCTGCTCGTCTGCCGTGTATACGAAATACCGAACAGCCACCGAAATCCATGGTTTTAAGTCTAAATAAGAGGTTTTAAAGGTATATTCAGCATATTTGGACATATTATGCATCAAATAATTCCGAAAGTGCATTCTGATGCTGGATATACCTTTAAAACCTTTTATTTAGACCTAAAACCATGGAATTCGGTGGCTGTTCCTGGCTGACGAGCAGACGGTAACAGTACCAAAACAAATCTGTAAAATGTACGTACACAAACATCGAATTTTGACATATTATGCATCAAATAATTCAGAAAGTGCATTCTGATACTGGATATACCTTTAAAACCTGTTATTTAGACCTAAAACCATTAAGTTTGGTGGCTGTTCGGGGCTGTTCGGGGTTTCGTATGACCCAGAGCAGACGATTACAGCTGAGAGCGATGTCACTAACAAGTCAAGTTTCTTTATTCCTTTACCCTCAGGGGATATTGAAAAGAAAAATTAATGTCAATCGTAGTTCATCTGACAGAATATACATCTATTCATAAATATATTCAATGATTATTGATTAATAAACACACAAATAACACGCTCAATCACGCACGCGCCAGACGTACCCACACGCAAAAACATAGGCACCCATTCATCTATTTATTAATGCACTCTAGTAAGAAGTCAATACAATTTTGTTTTTAAAAGAAAAGAGTTGATAAAGTTTAAATGTATTTGACCGGCTCGAGTAGTATGGTGTCAGCGCGGTGCTGCGTTCCGCTGTAAAAACGTCTGCCCGATATCTGTGACGATGCTTTGAGCGCTGTCGGCTGCGGGCTGCAGTAGCTTTCTCCCTGCCCGGGTTACTGACGTCACTCATCAAGGCAACATGGCGGCTTCCATGTAAGGCCGATGAGCGGCATTAAAAGCTGGGTTGTAAGTGAACAGTTCTTTTGTAGCTTGAAATTTAGGGTTAAAAAGACTCACAACATCAATATTCATCAATTCAAGACAGGTTACTTCTAAGGTTAAGTTTCCCTTTAAGGGTTATTTCCGTGATCGACAAGACATACTGTTAAAGCCAACCTCCTCTCTGCCCTCTTTTTTCCAGATCCCAGATTCAAAGAGAATGTGCCCTGGTAGTGGAACCCAAGAACACAAGTACAGCATGGTAGGGCTGAGAGGTCAGAGAACCTTGTGGGGAATGGCGGGGGGTCGGTGGTGTGCAAAAGGTGTGTTACTTTATTTTACGCCAACCTCTGTCCACGCAGACGAAGACAATGGTCTATTTTTTCCGGTCGGCTGACTTAAAAATTTGTTGTAGCGTCCTCATCAAACACGGAGCTTCCCTAACCTTACAGGCTTCGGACCCTACCGGCGGGCCAGATTTCGTCGCGCCAGCTGCTTGGTGGGGCCTCCGATGTGCATTCACCCACGTCAGCAGCCTCTCGCCGCTGTCCTCATCAGTCTTCGACAGACAAAGAGCTAACCAGGACCCGCGCAACGTGATTGTCGCCTAACCAGGCGGCAGTCCTTGGTGACCAGCCAGCCGTGAGGACGGCACCTCGCCGCATATGGTGGCAGGAACAGCAGTGGAGTGAGGAAGCTCACCAAGATCTTGAGCAACAAACACCTACTCACACATCTACATCTACACACACGCGCGCGCGCAGGCTCTTTGAGTTCACGGTACTTATAAAAGGTGGACCATTCGCGAAAACAGAAAACAGAAAAGTTTATAAAATCAGTTGATATGTCCCTTCAATTTTCTTGTTATTGATTTGCGTGCGTGCTTGTGAGGAAGAGATCAAGAAGAAGAAGAAGAAAAAAAAGAGAGACACAGAGGGGAAGAGAGAACGCCGGTCCTTTTGTCTGTCTGTCTGTCTGTCTGTCTGTCTGTCTGTCTGTCTGTCTGTCTGTCTGTCAGTTCATTGTATCTTCATCCACCCGCCTTGCCTCCTCCCCCTTCTTTTTTTCACGCTCAAGACGCACAACAGATGTGCATTTGAAAGTTAACAGCGAGAGTACATCTGTCAGTTAACGATGTAAGTATTTCTCCGATAAGAAAAAAAAATGCTGCGAGGTACGACGAGGGGGGAAAAATGCGGCTCCATCCTATACTGTTGACAGCAACAAGGAAAACAGATTGCAGTAGAACGCTGTGCGAAGGGAGAGCAGTCACGACACCCATTTGCACTATCAATCCTCACGTTGCACGATCGCTTAAGAAAAACACCCCGAGAGGGGCTCGCGCGAGAGAAAACACGCGTTTAAACGATAAAAATCACGGGGGCGGAACGCAGAACCCATAGGAAGTAGTGTAGGAAGCGAGATTCCGTTCAGCTCAATTGAGCGGAAAACACACAGCTCCTCAGACCGACCTCCTGACTCAAGCCTTCGCCCTCCTTCATCCTCCATCGCCATTCTGTCTCCCTTGGCGTTCAAAGAGGGATAATGGAAAGTGCGGCGCATGTGCAGCAGTCACACGCCGTTGGCCTGGCGCAAGAAACAAAAATCGTTACATGTATTTTGTTTTGCCGCGCATCCCAGGCTCTCGGCGGAAACCGACAGGGAATAGGTTGGTCACGTGGTATGCCGACAGGATGAACGTAGCTGGACTAACATTATAAAATTCAGAGCGATCTCAGGACATGTACAGGGTCATTCTAACACAACCAATGTCTAGGTTTTAAAAAAATGACTTGTGAATTATGAGAGATGCAGAGGAGGGACTGAACCGAAACCCAAAGGACACCAAAGGCAAACTTCAAGTTAACACTGTATTTAGTTATTCTGTTGGATAGTTATGTTTACTGTGAGTGGGGCAGTAACATGATAAAATGCAAACAGTCTCAGTCCTGCTGTCTCCTGACTGCTGTCTCATTGCGCCGTACTTTCATCTTCTCTAAGCTCCGAAGAGACTGTGTAGAGGAACGATCTTCGGTAGTTCCGGGAGGTGGGGGTAGGGTGGGGGGGGATCAGACAGGATCAGAGCGGCTGATTTCAAGGCCCAGTTCCAACTCCCAACTGCTACAGTTTGCACAGTTTGCCGTCTGTGCTTCTCACTGTCGGCAACATCAAAGACGCACTTCCGGTCGTGAGGGTGGGTGAGGACGTCGTCACGTCTTAGTGAGGAAACGGGGGGCAAGGGAACCAGGACGGAGCTCACGCTTGGCCCCGAGATTCTGACGAGTGCGTGATAGGGGTAGCGCAGGGTCCGGCGAGTCCAGTTGCGTCACTGAGCCTGCTGTGTGGGTCACACCACTACAGCTCTCAAGCAGTGGGCGTCGCACCGGGACGGAACTCCCCCGGTCAAGGGCTCTGTAAGTCCGGAAAACCTCGCAGCGCAGAGAACCGCGGATATGATTCTTAGATCAGAAAGCCTGCCCCTGAACGGACCACTGCCGACAGGAAAATCCACTTGGCCGCTACAACAGCGGTGAGGTCAGTGGATGATGGGGACTTGTCCACACTTCTATACAGCCACATAAGAGGCGGCCCGTAGGTAATGCCTGCCTACCGAAGCATACGTTCGTAGGTTCGGATCCCATGTCCGACTGAAATACTTTCGCTGCATGTGGCACCTCTCGGGAGTTTTCTCCAGGAACTGAGTTATTTTTTCTTGTTTTCTCTGTCCCCAGCACCCTTTATCACCCTGTCCATTTCCGCCCTCATCATGAGGTCGCCTTCGCGATAAAAAGAACCTACCAAAACATTCCCACTTCCACACATCTACACGTCCACATACACAAACATGTACATAATCACACAGACACTTCTCCAGCAGTCCACTCATCCACTCATTCACCAGTCCACTTATCCACACATCCACTTCACCAACCCTCACATCCACAAATCCACAGGCCCACACATCCACCAGCCCACGCGTCCACCAATGCACACACGTGCAACCTGCTGGTTAGTCTATACTGCAAAGTAACCACAGTTTTTTTTCGCACGTAGCTCTGTCCTTTTCTTTTCCAGACTTCCTGTGTAGTGACAAAAAAAGACACAAAAGATGAGGGATGATTGTACGAAAGAGAGTTTTAGAGTAAGCAAAAGTTAATTTTGAAGAAAGTGTTTTTTCTCTAGTTTATAAATCTGTATCCAAGATTACTATAGGGGAGCAACTGTTTTTAACGTTTTGCGCGATTTTACCTGCTAATTGAATAATAAACAGGAAATAGTGAAGACAAAACACTATCATTATTAAAGAAAGAGAAAGAGAAGAGAAAGGAAATGACTGACAAGGGGGTCATCCCTTCTTTTCTGTAACCGATAAAGTATTCTGGAAACGCAGTTCTGTAACCGATAAAGGATTCTGGAAACGCAGTTCACCTACTTGTCACAGACTATAGTGCTGTGTGCTTTCCCCATTGTGTTCCACAAGCCAGCTTAAGTCGTGCTGAAAAGGTTGTGAAATCAAGCACTTCCTTTCCCCTCGCTCTGCTCCTTGCAGCTTCACGGCAGGGGCCCAGTGTCCTTTTGTCAAATACCTTTCGGCTAGCGGAGGTTGGCACCTCTCTCACAAACGCTACAGCTCGAGACCGGAGCCCGCCGGCAGGAAGCGAACACCCGGTTACTGAGTACCCCTAATTACACGATCCATGCGTGCCGGGGAGTAAGCTATCTGTCGGGTTCTGACGAGCGAGCTGTCAGGTGTTCCCAGCTTCTAGGGGCTGTGTGTATGTTGCGGATCCGTATCAAAACGCAATACTGGGACTGTGACATGTTACTGAACAACAACAACAACAACAACAACAAAGTAACCAGCTGTTTGTAGTACCGATTTAGCCCTCGGTCAACGCGGAGGGAGTAATCCTCTTGTCTGTTCCGGCTGCAGTTACCCGAAAGCACGCAGGTGAAACCTATAGCAGTGTTAGCCCTAAGAAAACATTATCAAATAAAGATCTAGTACGAATGGTTTATACGTATGGAAATGGGGCCCTCTGCATTAAACTGAGCGTGCATTATTGTGATTAATAATCACTATGTCTGTATGCAACTGCACTTTCAGACTTATTTTCATTTGACGGACAGCGTCTCTTTGACGATCAAACTTTACGACACAATAAAAGAATATTTTTCTTATGCTTGTACACCTACTACATACGCAGTCATTTTAATTATGACGCGGCACAGACTGTCATTAAGAGAGAGAGAGAGAAAAAAAACAAGGGACAGAAATCAAAGGGGGAGGCGTAGCTCAAAAGAGAGAAAAAATTATTTAAAAATGGAAAAGTATAATACAAAGAAAAAGTAGAGCAGTGAAAATACAGAAAAGGTGGAATCTAGGGAGTTGGGCAGCAATAAATGTCAAAAGAATGAGAAAAAAACCCCAAAACAAATGGAGAAGAATTCCACGCAGCGTGCGATGTTAGGGAAGAAAGCTTGAATGCATAGTAAAGAAAAGCGGGAAAAAGAAATTCAGAATTAAAATTATAAGAGTACACAAGTGTTAAAAAATTCGCATTCAAAATAATAAGCAAAACGACGAAAGGCGTTGCTTAATGAAAACGAAACACGAGACAAAGACGGCGAGAAGAAGAAAAACGCGTAACACTGAAAATGAAAAATAGAATGAAGCTTCAAAGGGCACACATACTCTTGTTTCGCGAGGGCAGCTACAGCAGAAAGTAAGCTTCAATTTAGAAATAGGAAAAAAAAAAGCTAAACCGACAGAATATCTCGCAGCAGATGTGTTGATGATGATGGTGATGATGGTAGGGGTATTGATAATGAGAACTACTCGTAATCATGATGCTGATACTGGAGGGTAATGGTGAAAATCTGCAAGGTTCCTAATATTAGAAAATGTCGAGAGCTTCTTTGGTTCTGGTTAAGTTTTATCGAGGCAATAAATATTTTTTCCCGATCTTCCAGTACTCTTTGAGCCCAACAGTGCCCTCTTAATTTCCCTTTCACGTGCGCATATAAACATGTTGCTCTCTCCGCAGTCCTGCCCCGTTTTTAAGGAAATCAAGAGCAACTCCGTCCTTTGTGATGTTGTGCGTTCACATCAGTGCAGGAAAAATAGCAGCCGAAAGTAAACTTTCCTGTCCTTTAAAAACAGTTTCCTTGACAGATCTCTGACACAACAGCAGCTATCATTTAGCACCTCTGCACGTGCATCGCGTGCCGAGACTAATTGCTGCACGTGCGGGTCTCACTGACAATCTTACCTGACTCAAATGGAATGTCCCGACAGGGGGTGGAGTTCAAACCCGCGGACAGCACCGGAGTTAAGCAGGTGTCGACAGGTAAATAGCCAGGATAAAGGTCAGTGGCCAAACATTCTTTAGCCGCGGCACCCCCGAAAATATTTTCTTATGTCTGTGGCAGACAACTCTGTTGGCAGACATTCTCACCCTCGGACGCTGCAGTTCGCGGTCGACTAACTGTTCAGACCGAATCCGTAAAGCTTTAAGCAACAGTAAATAAAGGTGAACCCAAAACCCCGAAATCAAATTATAAAAAGCACATAAAACCTTGCAAAACTCGTTTGTCCCGGACTACGGTCTCAAACAAAAGAGTTTTCTTGCGTGCCAGCACGTTAAAGAAACTCACAAACAGAATGCCTGCACGTTACAGACACGTACACTATTGTGGGCTATGAGCATTTTATACGTTTGATTAATACTTAGATGATTTGATTAGAGTTCCTAACATATGGTTTTAATACTTAGCAAGTTATGAATATTAAGACATTCACATATAATTTAGTGTGCCTTACTCACATAGTCAGTCAAATCAGTGGGGCACACATGACATTTGCACGTTAACATTTCTTCTAACCTTCGGACTCTATATCTAAGCCCCCCACCCCACCCACCCCTCGAAAAAATCCCACTACGTAGTACTGAACGGCTTCAACCGTGTGCATGTTTTTCGTACAGCAGTGATTATGGCAAGGTACCAGGTGAAAATGTCACTGGTCATGAAGACTTGACAAATGCCCACGTGCAGCCTTCCGCCCTCGTTTTCTCAGTCCTACTGTGGGCCCACACAGAAATGAAGTAGAATAACCTTTTGTCTAAAAAGATAATTTACTATTAAGAAATTTGGAAAAAAATAGTTTTAACCAAAAATAAATTAATTAAACAAACCAAAAATTAACCCCCCCCCCCCAACAATTAGCGCTGCTAGAATCTCTGGAAGAAGAACTTAACAAAGTTAAACGAAGTCTTCAACACAAGCGGCTGTATCAGCTTTTTAAAACTGTTTCTATCCATCATAGTTGAGCCGTGTATGCGCAACATAAGGCTCGCCGAAGCGTGCCTGGAAATGAAGGCCGTAATACGCAAACAAAAGCAAAGTTACACACGCCAGGCCATAAAACAGGTTATGTACTTCAATGA
>SMGT01016064.1:147875-164237 GCA_004794575.1 Lanistes nyassanus
TGCCGTGCGCGCGCGCGCATCGCCATGCGAGGCGGTGGAAATCTTGGGTGCGCTCCGCAGGGCATTCCAGACCTGTGTTTTCTCTTCCCAACCTGAATGAGAAGACTGGAAAAATACAGCGGGATGTGGGGAGGGGAGAGGGTGGCCCGAAGTGGAAGAGGGAAAGACAGAAGGAAAGAGAGAGGTTAGAAGAAAGAGCTGGACAGAGAGACAGGAGGCAGGACGGAGGGGGGGGGGATTCAGAGAGAAAAGGAGACGGGTGGGCGAGATCGAGATGGGGGTATATATATATATACACACACAAAGAGGAAGGGTGAAGGGAACACAAACACGAATACAAATACCTTATTTACAAGGGCCTGGGCTCCCTTTGAAAGGGAAAAACAAATAAACCATTAAGAGTTAGATTAATATAAAATAAAACCACTACACATAAAAACAAACTTCAAAGTAAAAACAGCTCCTCAGCTCCTACAAGCTTCAAAATGATGTTCCAGTCGTGGCACAGCTCTTTTTGTCTACCTCAATGCCTTATAAAGAAAAATACACAATTTCAGAATAGCGTTTCCGTTATTTGATGACAGCAACAATGCTGAATGAAAAACACTCGGCGTTCTGTCAAATTTACGGGGAATAAATTGTGTCCTGAGATGAAATAAATAACTCAAAGTGAACTTTAATTTCATTTGCGCTTTTACACACAGCAAATCAAATTTTCAGTGAGCAGGTCCTGTATATATCTACAGCAGCTGGTCGCTAAAGCCGATACACCTACTCAAATTTTTGTCATGGCATTTAATTAAAAAAAGTTTACTTATGTCTAACCGAAGGTATTACGGAATATAGTGACTGACGTTACAACATGTAGTATACAAAGTAAAACGTTCTGTATTGGTTACATGACCAGTCGATCCTTTCCATCGACACAATCATGCATCCTTTCCTTAAGAACAAACAGAACCTCCTTCTCATTTCCAATACCTTGATTCTTCCATACATAACCAATTATACACCTATAGAAGCACAACCTGTCATTTGTGACCCAGTTTAACTTGTCTCTAGCACTCTAGCAATCAAGGTTAAAAGCATTAATTTGGGGGGAAGTGGGGGGTAGGCAGTCTGTCAACTCCAAATGCAAAATCTTCTAACAGGGGATGAAGGTTTCCCGCAGGACGTGGGGAGAGAAAGAAGAGATACAATCGAGCCTGGGAGTGGATCACAGACATACACGCACGCGCGCACACACACGCATCCACACGCGCGCACACACGCATCCACACGCGCGCACACACACGCACGTGCACGGACAAACCCACACACGGGGTGGGGGTGGTAAGATAAGAAATGGGAGAGACCACTCTATAAATCCCTTCCCTCCCATACGAGATGAATTTTTGCCTCGTTCCCTCCAATCTCCTAAGCTCCACCTGATCCAACGGGTAAAGATAAATCAAAAAAATATTTTTTAAGACAAAGGAATGAATGAACCCTTCCCTCCGAAAGGAATGGAATTCAAGTAAGCTTATTCTACTATTTGTGTTTCCTATCCTCCCCGTTCTATCTGTCTGTCAGCAAATGCATGCATAGTTGCGTGTTGGGTGAGTGCGTGTGCACGTGCGTGAGCATGGTGCAGGGTGTATGTGTGGGCAAAGTACTAGTTTTGGTAAATGTGGCGCACGAGCTGGCTATAGGGTGTGGGTGCTTGGTGGCGGAGGGGGGGGGGGAGAAACTGAGTCGGAGCATGTGTAAAAAACATATTTCACCGAAACAGCTATCCTCCCTAAATGGTAAGCACGCATCGGAAAATTGACTTCAGAATTCAAAAGACAACGCAAACTGAAGGCACAATAGCGGCTAAAGACATTACAAATCGATGCTAAGTTGGGCCAGGATATAGTCCCCCTTTTTTGCGCTGTTTGTACACGACGGCCGCCTTTGTGCCAAATACCGTTCGTTTGCCTTGCGGATATGTGACAGTCGGCCTGCTCAAAGCAATATACACGACTGATATTAGCAAACCTTTATGATAAAGTAAATTAAACCGGAGTGACAGCGTGCGAATAAACATGCCTTATGTTTCATCCCAGCCGAATCCTTTGACAGGATCCCGACACGTTTGTAGTGCTCGTCAAAATGTTGTTCTCTCTCTAAATCCCACCCACTCCCTGGATCCACAACAGCAGCCCGCGCGCCGCCAAGTCCCCAAATATTTGAGATATGAAAATGTTATGAAACCTACTACGGATTTTAAACCCTCCCACAAGCAAACTTTTTTCTCTTTGCAGTACAGTCGTCCTGCCATCTGCCCACGACAATGACTTTTCTGGAGACGTGGCACATACATGAACCCCAGGACGACGCTGGTCAAAGAACATACTTTTTCTATTCCGAAAACGTGTATGCAGTGAGCCAGAATCAAGCACATGGGATCAAGCATGATAAGCTGTAGAACACAACTGAAGGACTATAGTTATTATCCGCAATATCAAGGGAAAATAGGAGGGGGGGGGGAACGCTATACACTTTTCCTCTCATTGCCACAGAGAGGAAAATTGATAAACGGGACACAGTCTGCTGGTTACCCGTGTCGAAACTCTGTGACGTAAGATCTCTATATTAAAGTCTTCACAATATTGCCTCTACCGAGCGCTGAGTTGTTAATGTGCGTGTCGGCGCATAAACTAACACTTCAGTCTTAGGTCCGTCTGTGGTAGCAAACTGGAGACGGAACGGAAAACAACCGACTCCAGTCAGGCGAGCCACCGCTGTAGGTGAAAAGTCACCGGCTGGGTACGGCGCCACAAAAGGCGTGTCAGCATATCCCTCCCCCACTCCCTCTCTCTCCCTCCCTTCCTCAAGAATATTCATAACTGAACATTTCTCGCTCTGTACTGAAACCAAACAGAGAATCGAAACCAGTAATGGGACTACACAAGCAAGACATGCCAGTAAATGATGCAGTTCAACTGACT
This sequence comes from Lanistes nyassanus, assembly GCA_004794575.1. Classification (NCBI taxonomy): domain Eukaryota; kingdom Metazoa; phylum Mollusca; class Gastropoda; order Architaenioglossa; family Ampullariidae; genus Lanistes; species Lanistes nyassanus. Next base: position 150,848 of record SMGT01016064.1, read on the forward strand.
GCATGCCGAAGATTATAAACAATTTGGTTTGCTTTCTTAGCAGCACCACCAGTCAGGTAACTAGGACATATTCGTCTGATCAAGAAACGCCCTTAGCATTTGGGTGTAATCTGCAATGCAGATTCTGCATGAATATTACGGTCATAAGACTTTTGTTCTGTGAATTTTGCGGGCTAATTTACGACTAGAAAGAAAAGCGAAACGAGTGTTAACGCAAGCAATTTTGGTATTTTTAAATGGTTATGTTAAAATCATTATAAGATAGTTCATGTTTAGGGATGTGTGTAGTTCGGTGAGTGTTTGGGCAAAGAGCGAAAGTTGCTCAAGAATGGAATGCAGAGTGAAAGAGAGAGAGAGAGGAAGAGAGAAAGAGAGAGAATATAAAGAAAAGATGGAGTAAAGCGGAAAAAAACAGGCAGAGAATGAAGTGAAGACGTAGATAGGTGTATGCGTATGCACGCACGAGTTCGCGCGCGCGCACACACACACACACGAGAGGAAAACTGAAAGGAAAGGCGGAGAGTGAATGTAAGGAGACCAGAGAGGTTAGAGGGAAGGACAGAGTAAGAATTGAGAGGACAAGAGCCGGAGGAAGAGGGAAAAAAGACCGGAAAGAGGGAAAAGAGAGGGAGGGAGAGAGAAATTCGAGGTTAATCGACTGCAGAGCAGAACGGAGCAGGGTCTGCCGAACGTTCGGTGTCAAAACCTTTAGAAGCACTACCCCAGCCTTCTCCCCACCCTTTCCAACATCAATAACTTGGGTTCTGTCCTCCATCATCGACATACGCCCAGCTCCGGGGCACGGCGTCTCTTTCTTTCCTCTTTCTCATCTCGCCGCAAAAATAACGAAACACGCGAATGTAAATAAACACGGGCGCTGTTCAAAAGAGGCGAGAAAGGCAGAGTTTATCTTGTATCCAGGTTGGGTGCTGGTTAATATGAGTCCCAATGCGCGATTTATGAATTGACAAACAGATAAAAGGCACGGGCTAGTCGACTGGAGCTGTAAATATTCTCTCCCCGACCTTTTATCGAGCAGCGTTTTAAATCTGACCGGACTGCAAAACGAGGCCCAGCCTCTCGTAATAAAGAAAGTGCGTGGCCAGAATCGAGCGGGGACTAGAAAGACAACAGAATTTCATAAACTTCGCCGGATAATCTAAATGTTTCCATAAATTTACCTGGAACTCTGTGAAGGCGAGACCACGGGTTGACAGAGGGACCGCGCGGTCAGCTTTGAAGTCGAGTGGTCGCTGAGCTCTGATGCAGACACGAGGCGGCTCGTGCGGCGTTCAGCCCTTCTGGGATCGACTCTCGAGAAGGATTTTTTTCTTCGACACAGAAGGGAAATCGGGATTCATGTAAACGACTTCGCGCAAAAACTTGACACGTGTGTGTAGGAGTCAACACCAACTGGCTGGGAAAGAGACCAGGTGTTGACTAGAAAGTTACTTACATGTGTCATATGCACTGTACGAAATTGTTACTTTAGACTGAAAATTTCGGCATTCACGCGACATACGGGCGTGTTTTCTCATGTAGTCTTCGATTCAAAGGTTACGACTGTTCAAACGAAGCTGTCATGTACACAAATTCCCTGCAGACGACGCTTTGTAACACAAATAAAAGCTACACAATCGCATTTGCTTCCATCAAACAAGGGCTGATATGATATGTTCTGAATGAGCCAGTGCATTTTATCTTTAAATTCCTCCAGTGCACGGGGTCTTTTTTTTGTATCAAGGAGAACTGTGGTATCATTTAGTACAGAAGCGCACAGCGCAAAGGCTTCTTAATTTCGCGCAGCGACTGACGTGCTTTACAGAAGAAATTACCTAAGCATGCATTACATAACCCCTCCCCCTACACCTGGTAATCCACAAACATGTGAGTAAATGTTTCAGGCTAAATAAGCACTAAGAAAAAAGAACGGCAATTGATGAAATCTTCGTTGTTCTCGCTTCCTCGTTTGCTGTCTTTAGATACAGGGAGGCCGGGATCCTCCTGCCAAGGTCCAAGGGACGGGGACCGATGGGCTTATAGGTCATAAATAAAGCCCTTGCCTCGTACGGGACATCAAAACCACGAGCAGGCAAACAACCGCGCTGTAAAATCGTGAACACACCTACTTACACGAGTCTATTTTAAAAGTGTAGTAAACAGAGGTGCCTTTTTTTTCTCCAGACGGAATCTGCTGTAAAGAAACTGCCATCCAAAAAGTCCAGTCATCTGACTGTAACCCACTTCACATTGTATTCTCAGAACAGCTCCGTCTGACGTCTGTTTCATGTGAATGCTAGCTCTCGAATTCTCGATGATGAACGTTTCTTTTGATGGTCTGTGTTGTCGTGTTGCCGAAATCAATAAGCAGTCGGGTTAAAAGAGTCGGGCGCTAAGGTATACAGCAATATATCACAGTAACCTCCCTTAGCTGAGTCACCTGCGGGGGGATGTATGGGTAAACTTTCTCCTTTCTTACCAACTGTCATAACAGCAAGCTAAAGCCTCGCTTGTCGCTTTCTCGGCTGATAACATTAAAAGTCTCTAACTTTCCGCGTTGAACCGATTGACTTCTGTTTCTTGCGACAAGGTCGTGACAACATCAAAAGCATCGCGCCTTTCATTTCTCTGCAGCTGTAAGTTTTATCTGTTTGATTTTTTTCCCTTCTCGGTGCCTATCTTAAAGCAAGCTTGATAAATACTGGCCTCTTTGATTTATTGTCGATCGCACGTTTCGTTCAAATTATAAGTGAATTAAGACCAGCCTTTGCGAAAACGGTTTGTGCATCCCTTTAATTCTGTACAACAAGAATTCTTCTATTCTGTTAACCTGACAGAAATAATGATGGTAGGGGTGGGGTGGGGTGGTATAGAGCGAAGAACCATGCGTGGTGGGGGTGTGGATAAAGAAAGGAAATAGTCAACTAAAACAACAACAACAAAAAAAAACCGCTTGAAGAAAAAATTCTTATATTGATGATCTGCAAATAACAGTGTAAATCAGCTATTTTTTATTGCTGATACGATTGTTTTGAAACTTATTCTCACGCATTAAAAAAGATAGATCAGTTCGGACTGTAAATGCTCGTGCACAGTTGCTGCAGCGCATAAAGGTGTGAGGATGTCCATCCAGCACGCAAGCCGATGTCGGCCGATTATGACTTTTTGACTTGACACGCTGGGCGTGTAGCATGATCGTGCGTGCAGGAGCGATAGGGGCACTTGTTTGTGCGTGGACATAGCGACCGTAAAACTGCCGACACTTCACACGCCATTCTTAAAGATAGCAATAGACCTCACACCTCACCTTTCCCTCTTTTGTCTCTCTCTGTATATATATTTGTGTGTCTAAATATATTAATATACATACATAGAAACACATAAGTGCACACACACACACACACACATTCGTGCACACACACACATTCTTTTTCCTTCCCTGTTAAGAACAACCATCCAAATTTTTTTTCGCCGCTCCTTCTATTTGTTTTAAGCTCTAACCCCCCCCCCTCGCCATTGCCTCCCACGCTTCTTTCCTCCTGTTTTTCCTCGTGTTTGGTGCCGCCTCTTTTATTCCCTGTCCCTCGGGGTTTATTCCAGATGCTGGGACCAGAGGAGGTTCTGAGAGCTGCTGTTTCCGCACAGGCCTGTGATGTTTTGGCCACACAATGGCAACATATGTAAACAGTCTGGGCCTTCTCACAACACGCTAATTGTGCCCACCAAACTGCAACAGCCTCCGACGAGAAACCCACTCCGAGAACACGGCCAGGATTTTGCAGACCGACGCCAACTTGCCTTCGGCTTCCAAAGACGAAACGGATGTCTTTGGATGTGGCTATCAGCCTCAGAAAGGAAGTCGAACTTCTCTCCGCGAGACCTTGCTGAGCGTTTCCAGAATTCCTCGACCGGCCACGTTTCACGGTGCTAGCTAGCAGAGGGAAATACGTGTTCTTTCCCGTACGTTTGTTCCTTACTACTTACGTGAGGCACGAAGGTATACGTTTGTGAGGCTTTCTTCTTGATGAAAACAGAATATTTAGACGAACCTGATGAAACATTCCCGTTTTTTCACTGCAATCAGACACAACCACGGAGTTGCATACTATACAACTACCTACATGATTTTGATGAAAACTATATTTTACGATGAAACAACAGCATATAACCAGATTCGCGTTTGACAGAGATTTTCACCAAGGTCGTGTATATACGTAGGTAGTTGTACATGATTACGGTGAATTACATAGTTCTCTTTTACCAGGTTTATGTAAATAGTCTGCTTTCTTTGGACTGCTTTTGCCAGATTATGGCCTGCTTCCCGACTTCAACGGAAAGAATTTGAGATTGGTAAATAAAACCAGTGGGTAGGAGCTAACTTTGACTGGGATTACGTTTCTGTTGTAAACTTGGTGATAAATTTTCATGTTTCAACTGCGTTATGATATAGCCTACGCAAAAATGTACAGATTGGTCGCGTTAAGGTCTTTCTTAACCGATGATGACTATAGATCCAGTTCGCCGAAAATAAGATGGCCACGCTGAGCAAAGCAGGACATGCAGCTGTTCGGATAGGGTTTTATAATACGTTTACGCGGGGTTCACACGGCGTGACTAAGTCGGACGAAATAGTCATAAAAAATTAGTCCGGCCGTTTGCAGCTAAACATATTTTAATGTTTGATTTGGCCAAATATTCATCACAGACATTGTCGCTAAAATCTAGGAAAACGGATGTTTTTTTGGGGGGTGGGGGAGGGAGGGAAAAGAAAGGTTCATCGACGTTAGACAAAGTCTTTAAAACGCACACGTTTGAATTAGTTCTTTGGGACAGCTTTCATCCGCCTTAGCCGAGCCGTGTGAACCCCGTGTACGGTAGCCCGCAGTGACAACCTGTCTCTCCATCAGGGGATGGCAATCAGGGCGTGACGATCGGTTCCCCATCGATTGTCTTGAACTTTGGCCAGTTCTCGATATGAGCCAGGACTGATTGTATCACGACTAATAACACCTGTTCAAACACAGTATATTAAACTCGTCATTTGTAGCTGGCAATCGTTAATGAGTGGCTGTCGAATGAAGTTGTCTCCAGCCCGACACGTGGCCCCCACGTCACGTATATCGTCATGGCACAATGACGTCACTGGGGCAGCTGGGGCGGGGTGGGGCAGGGGGACTAGAATTAGAACCCAGGCGGCAGGGTTTCCCCCAAGTCTTAATTTAGCTGTTGTTTTCTATAAAAGGTAAAAATGGACTAGGGTCGGGTTGCATGAGTATTTTGTATCTCCTCTCTTCGTAAGGGTGTACGTAAAATACACAGAGCCGAAAGGCCTTAGGACCGCTCTTACGACCAAAAGTGCATAGAAGAACGTTTATGAAGGCCGATCCCGAAGTCCTTGTAAGATGAAGTCGCTGATGATGTCAGCAGGCTGGGTTGCCACAATATCGGTTTGGTTATCATGAACAGGCTTTCCCACTCTCGGCAGACCAAACGGACAATGTTTGGCGTGAGTATCGAACCATAAGTTCTTGTAACCAACAGCTCTTCATCATCTATACAGTCGTCTATATAATCGACCACGATGACTCAAAACGGAGTTGTCGCGATACATAAATGCCCCGCAGCCGATGCGACATGACATAAAGACTACACGGTCGATCGTGGTTGGTCCCAGACAAGGGGACATAAGATGGTCTTTGTATATTTTTTAAATTCCCACCAGCACATGGGATCTCTTTTATCTGGTGGAGGAATCTGGTCTGGTTTGATAAAGGACTGTACAAGTCACTACGAACAGACGTGAATAGGAGCAGAGAGTGCTACTGATAAGTAACCAGGCGCGCGGCTAGCTGCAAACGGTTTGCCGAGCGAGCAGTTGGCTAACTGCGGGTCTCTTCTGCGGCCTGCCTTATAGACAAAGCCGCTTGATCCCGCGTCACTTGTTTGTTAAAACGGCTCTACATCCACGACCCCGAAATTCCCACAAACTGACGTGTGCAGAGTTGGAACAGGAACGTAAACATTCTGTTTAGTGCCAAGACACAGGCGTCGACTCAAACCATGCAAACAGAATTGTTTTTGCAAGTTCCGATGATCTCGAGATGTGCCCGTGACATTTCAGTTTACGGTTTTTTTTTTTCACATGGTGATCAGGTTTTCATATGCTCCAATGGCTTGCTGCATCCTCTTTCAGTACTGCCTCAATGCTGATGTGGTTTTTGTATGAGGGATAAAGGATCTTTTTGAAACACTTCATGGCTTGACTCCTTCTCTGCCGATCGCCTGCCGGAGTCCATGTCTCACTAGCGCAGAGAAAGATGAAGACGACATGATCTTGGAACCGAGGTGACATTGCTCCGCAGAACAGAGGTGGGAAAATAAAGTTCACTCTCCCCCTCCCACCCCTCTGGATCTCCAGCAGCCCACTCGTCCACCCTCCCACCGTCTTAGCGCAACGAGGATTTTCATGGTTACGTGATAAGCGCGAAAACCACAAAGGAAGTGTATCTACTTCATACAGACGCCCTGACGGTGTAGGGCAGATTGTACCAGCTGCCTTGATGTAACGTCTGATTTTGAAGCTGGGCCGCAGAGCGTAGCCCTTCGCCGAACCCCTCGTCCAGACCGGAAACGGTCTCCCTGTGACGGAGGTGGTCAAGGACCCGCTTGATGGGCCAGAGGTCAAAGATCAGGGGAGACAAGCGGACTGCCCTCAGTCAGGGTTCCAGTCGCACTCGCTACACCTCGCTGCTCTTCCTCTCCGGACTTCCCCGCGCCCGCATCGCTCTAATCCCTTTGACGCAGCCGCGGCTGAGGGTTTGCACTAGGGGTTGATCCCTTTTGTTCTTCGGCCGGTTGATTGGTCGGCGATAGCCAGGGACTAAAACCCTCACCTCCCCACGCGCCCTGTGTTGTAAGCTAGTGGTTAAACACTCTGCCCTTCACGTGTGGTCACCCGCTCATGTGCACGTGTTTGCAACTGGGGAAAAAAAGGAGGCAGTCTGGAAGTTCTCCGTAGATCCGAAGATCCCTTCCCACCCCCACCCCCGCCCCTTTTTTGCTGAACGAGTTATCGGCTCCTACGTTTTACTCTCTCTCTCTCCCTCCCTCCTTCCCCTCTGACCATTGGTCGCCGAGTGTCATTCGTCAGTCAGGGCGCTGGTGGAAACTGATATCTGACTCTCCGTCTTCTATCTTTGCCTGACTGACTGACTATTCGTCCATCCATCAGTCTGTCTGCCTGTCTGCCTGCCCCCCTCCCTTTCTGCCTGTATGTGGCTCTTCTCCTTCTCCTTTGCGTTGGCCGTTTCCTTTGAAGTTCCACTTTGACTGCGATGAGTTTAAGATCCCTGGCGCAATAATTTTAATTCTGACACATTTTGTGTCTCCGGGAGAAAGTACTCGATTCAAAAGTTCAAACTAAGAAATCGTGTAAGTCAAAATTTTAAAAATCTCGAGATTTTCAAAGGTCGACACCAATTGTGTTTGTTTTGACTTCTACCTTCGGGCTGGTTTTCGTACGGAACTGGCCTCGGGGGAAACTGAAAAATAACGCCCTGATGAATATTTCACAACTGCCAATATGGCGGACTAAATGAGCGATACGCAGCCAGTGCATGGAGAGAGAAGTAAAACATGGCTCAGTCTCGGAGTAAACAGAGAAATGTTTGTCGCAGGCGTTTGTGGAGCAATTTGCACGCTACCTTCTCCTTGTCATTCGCTCCACCGGTCCCGCATAATGCAGATAATGCCTCTGAAAAATTATACCCGCTGTACAATAAACACCTCACTTTTCGCTAAGCAAATATTATGTTTATGAAAATTGTTTCGACTCGCTAGAAAGCAAGGCCGACACCACCATACACAACAAAGCAGCGTCGGGCTCAAAGGCTAGTAGCCTATTAGCTTCGAACGCAACGATTCCGACCTGTGTAAACAGTCCCCGGCCATTAACTTTTGAAGCCGTAGACAGTTGCTCATTGGAAAATCTATTCTTAATTTATTTCAAATTTTATTTGTCGGTGCCTCGAGAAACATCAACGGTGTTATCTGCTCCAGTCGGTTAAAAGCACAGAACAACTGTCTGTTATGTGTCACGTTTGTGAAGATCAGTTAGAATCTAGCCTGTACTGAGACCGTCACTTGCCCTCATCCAGTGCGAAGACTTGCAGAGAAACAACCCCCCCCCCCATAAAAAAATCAGCGGACAAGTACTCAAAGCGATAGACAGAAGAACAGAAAGGTGGACACAAGCAAAAGACACGCAGTTACAGACAGACGGACGGACTGAAAACTGATTATATTTGACAATAATTTTGTAAGTTAATTCTTTTCGAAAACATCTCCGAACACTGGAGGTGAAAGGCAGTCTATGGCAGAAAGGTGAGACTACTGAATCATGTATTGGAAGTCTACGTAACAGGTAAAGTTAAGTGTACAAAATGCATATTTAAAATAATTATTGAATATATTTTAAAGTAATATTTTATTAATTTAAAATAAACATGGAATAATGTTGTGTGGAACCATTTTTTTCTTTCCCATTTAAACTGATAAACAATGAATTGCGTAAATCTAAAATATTTGCAAAGTCAAAATTACGGGTATTACTGTGAATAGGTCACCACCTTCACAGTCTTTTCATCTCTTTCTTTCCTCCATCTCTTCTTCATTAAGATCACCATTCTTAACTTCTGTAGCAAGAACTGACGTCACGAAAACATCTTTTACCCACCCGACACATATGCACATACCTGCAGAAGCCTGCGCGCGCGCACACGCACACGCACACACGAAAAGGAGACGATAATTCCAACTAAACACCACGTATATCGTCGTGTAATGGGCACATCTGCGGAAGAAGATAGAAGTGGGCGTGGTTTTGCCTGTTTCCAGAAGTCTTCACGTTGGCAACTAGTAGACTCAAGGGTTCCTTTTGGAAAGGCGTGGCAGGTCTTTGCGAGCAGAAGTGCGGGCGCTGTTTGTTTGAAACTGGCGTCCGCAGTCCTTTGCCCGCTAATTATAGTACTTTCTAGGTCCACAGTCTTTCCTTCCTGTTTGTTTTGCTTCGAACACTGCACTCGCACAACTGCCGCGACATCAAAGCTTTGGCCAGCTTGCTCGCATCTAGGCCGCCTAGCGGGTGGGAGCCAAAGACACAGACCCGCTGAAGCGAGTTTGAAATTGAACAGACGCGAGGAACCCAAGGAAAAGTGACGTCAGATCTATAACGGTCACTGTGTGACGTCACTCCCCATCGTCACTCACCTTCGTGAGGTCTGTGAAACCTGTCTCAGGTCACAGAATCCACTTGGTAGGTGACCTTCACGCGCAAGGCCTTTGCAGCTATTTCCTTCTTCGTCACCAGGTTGATAACATCGTCGCTGGCTCGTTGCTATTTTCGTTCAACGACACGAGCTTATTCTTTGCTAAGCTGGTTTAGTTTAGTAGTATTCACATTAGCACATTAAATGCGCTGAGACTTATGTAAGCCGGCAGTCAAACTTCCTTTGAGTTTCGATTCACTAACACTTAATACTTTTTTTTAAAGTGAGAGCGCCTGACATTCTTCGCTAGGGCTGTGATATCTTGGTTGCAGGCGGTGTGGGGAATTTTATTGTCTTCTTTTTATGCGAGGCCTACATAATTATAGTTGCAGATCAGATGGGGGATCTGAACAGATTCATCTCGCCGAGTCACGGGGGGGGGGGGGACACTTTGTTCACTCCTCGACGTCATGTCAAAGTGGGAAAATCTACAAGCAGTTGTTACTGTTGCCGTGTTCTGTTCTTCATGTTGTTTATTGTGCTAGTGTTTTCCTAAGTGCATCTGCATGCAGAAAATGCGTGGCCTGCTTCCCCCACCTTCTCCGTACCCTAGACAGCACCTTTGCGTAAGCTGAGGTTCTCCGAGGGTTGATACACCGCAGAAAGAAATGCTTAGCTGTGCTCTTGACTTTTTGCTGCCACACGACGTCCTTCGTGGCGCCTCGTTTTCCTGTAAGCTGCTTAGCTTAAGTGATGCTACTGTACACAGGACTGCTCACGCTTTTCCTTGGTTTTTGTTCTCGTATCTGACAAGAACCGTACAAAGTATTCTACCGAAGCACGCTTCAATCTCACCCTGACTACATAAGTCTAGAAAGCCTTTTAGTTTCAGCATCTTAACAGCAGCTCAAGCAGCGCAACTATTAAGGGGACGTCACACGTCCCAGAAGCAGCAAAGAAGCTTGCAAAGCGATGCCGCGAGAGGCTTCACTCATTGTACAGTCTCTTTACCTCAAAGGATGCCGCGTGACATACGCTGCGGACAAAAGCCATCGATAAAAACCTCGGCTTTGATAGCAGAATTGCGCCCAAGGACTGCTAACTGAAAAGCGAATTCGTCGGCACTAGACTTTAAACTGTGCCGAAATTGTAGTTATTTCAAAGCCCATCCTTAACAGTTTAACTACATCGACAATTCCCTGCAGATCGCTTTCCTCGGCAGAAACCAAAAGCTGTCCTTACATTTAAAAAAAATCAAGTAAATATCCAAGAGGAATCGCTACGGAGCCGGCAGGATATAAAAGTGATGGGAAATGCAGTTGGTGATGCGATACACGATGGCCAGCAGTGAAAGCAAATGGTCTCTGTGAAGCTTCGCTTTATCCAAGGCAAACCAAACACTTGTGTTGGTTTGGACATTAACCCAGCCTTGGGTTAAACATTTTTCCATTTTTGTTCCGAGCGTGCGAAATCGTTTTCCCCATGGGGCGTCCCGTCAATGTTTGTTCTGAGCAGAAGTAATTCCAACAAAACCGATTTCAAGTGGAAATGGAAGTAACAGCATTTTCCGAATCTGAAGGCTAATACCAGAAAATATTATACAGCTTAGGATGTGGACCTTAGGGAAATGGTTCGCGAAAAGGTTTGGTTTCGAGAAAAGACACAAACGATGACAACAGCTCGTGTTGTATACATAACCATAACCTCAGGAAGGGCTAATGGTCTCTCTGAGGCTACAATAAATGCGTAAAATACGGTGCAACAAGTTGGGACGTTTCAATTACAGTCGCGCAAAACTTCAATAAAAGACCAACGAAAGAGTGTACGTTTCACGTAAATGTTTTTCTTTCGTGTGTGCGTGCGTGTGTGCGAGCATGTACGTATACAGGAAGTCTTTATAATTTCGCAAACTTGAATCATCCAATCACGGATGTACATTTATTAAAAGTAAAAAAAAAAAATGTTAGCGGAGAGAAAAATGATCCCAACCACATTTCTATAGAAATTTATATAATGACAAAGAGAAATGATTTACATGACTGTATTTCGTCAAAGTACGTAGCTATAAGGTAAATTTTAAATTTCCAGAGATTTAGTGGAATGATCTCTGTCAAAATCGTAGCAATTATACTTTAAGAAACTGTGAAAAGCATTTGATAACCAAACGTACCATATATTCCCGACCTCGCTTTGAAATCGATCTCCTCAGCCTTTGCGCCTTGCAGATTTCCACACGCTTCTTTGGTCCAGCCCCGTGTTTCGACGCAAAACTAAATGAAGACCCTCGCGAACAGAAAAGCGAATTTGGAAATCAACCGAAGTGCGATAGGTCTTCCATCAAACGAAACAACGTGGCGCCCCCAGCATCCGCTTTGAAAGGGGGACGACCCTGGCAAGGTTTCCTAGAATAACGCTAGCCTTTTCTTTGGCCCGCCAGCCTTTAGCCAGCTTGTCTCCTTCAAAACAATCTACCCCCCTTTTTTGCCTTTCCTGCCAATCTGTAAAAATAAAAGGGGGAGGGGGAGGACAGACGCTTAACGGTGTTCCACTGCCGGGAAGAACGAGAAAGGCTGTCGAACAAAACGAAGGGAGTCGTATGAAATGCGCGCGCTTCGACAGGAAATTCGGACCGGCGCGACCAACTCGGGGGTGATACTGACAAGCACAGACGTGAAACTAACAAGGTTCTCGCTGTAATTGGCAGCGGACGATGTCGCTTTCACGTTGCAGGGTTTCCCTTTAATATAACTTCGGAAATGACCCTCGCCCCAAATGGGAGAACCAGAAACGGGGCGAAGCTGCAAAACGGCTGTCTAATCAAGGAATTAAGCCTGAGGAAAGGTACACAGCGCTCAGCACTCGACAGGGCTCGAGAAACAAAGTTTTCCTTTGTTTCTCATTTTGTTTTTAAAATTGTTTTGTTACCTTTTAAAAAAAAATAACTCCTCCATGGCCCACTGTCGCTTCTCGTTCTCTAATTATACGCCATGTTATTAAAAAAAATTTTTCTGGTGATTATTCACCAATGAACTCTCATGAAAAGAAAGAGCGTGCGAGTTTGGTTTCTTGCATGTGACATCACAGTGTCCATTACTTCCTCTGCAAACGTAAAGCATAACAGTCGTGACGCATTCAAAATGCGAATCCTTTCGAAAGTTAGCGACGCAGTCAGAACTATCTTCATTAAGATATATCTGTGAGACAATCAGCAATGATTTCATAATCACATTTAAAGCGTTGACACACACACACACACAAACACAAAAAGGTATGGAGGTTGGAAGTGCAGTCTGAAGCCAAAACTTCCACGTCTCTTTCATTTAAAAATTTTAAAAACTGCTTGCAGTGGAGGGGGAGGGGTTCAGATGCTAAAAATTAAAAGGGAGTTGGTTCGGGCTGCATAGTTATGTGAAAAGAAACCTTCGCACCTTTTAGTTGTAGAGCTTTATCGCTTTTTGCAGCTTTTACTCTAGGTTAGCGAGGACTTTGTGCTACAAAGCCAGAAGGCAAAACTATAGATTCACAGTGTCAACCTTTTTGCCTGACAACCCAAACAACTTTGACTCGCCCAGTTAGATCTCGCGACCAGTTTCCGAAGCACTCGGCCGGATAGAAAGGGAGCCGAAAGTCTAGCCAGGAGAAGCGCTCGAGAGTCGGATTTATGAGGGCCAAGCTCGGCGAACTAGCACGCGATAAGACGCAATAAAGTCGCGCTTTGAAAATATTTGTGCTCAGGGGCGCGAGGGCGCTGGCTTAAACGCGGTGTCGCCCACCACACGCGCGCATACAACAGCAACTGGGAGTCCCTGGAGCTGTCGTGGTCATGGCTCGTCTTTCACGCTCTTAAACCGAGCGTTTGGGGTTTAATTACTAATTGTATACGAACGTATGCACGTTTGCGTACACCTTCATTTTCAATCGGTATGACAGAGTTCATGACCTGGCCTGGCAAGTTTTATCCAGAATTGATTCAAATCCATTTTTTTTGGGGGGGGGGGTTGTTGCTGCTGCTGCTGGTGTTGTTCTTGCTGCTGCTGCTGCTGCTGTTGCTGTTGCTGCTGCTGCCGTTGCTGTTGCTGTTTCGTCTGCACTGAACTCTACTTGTTATACAGCGCGTGAGCACC
>SMGT01016065.1:0-10471 GCA_004794575.1 Lanistes nyassanus
GCATAAGACATTTAACCATTATTCAAAAGAAATAAAGAGAAAGCAAAAAAAAAAAAAAAGAAAGTATTAACAAAGGAAAACAAGAGAAAGAAAAACAGCCAGAAAGACAAACAGAAAGACAGAAAGAAACAGAAAGCAGGTATGGAATTTTATGCCTTTAATTTTACAGTCTACATACAGATCGACAGGGAAAAATATAAAAAGATAACAAAAAGAAGTAAAAGTAAAAAACTAATAATAAATATAAAATAACGAATAAGGAATAAGAAGAGAGAGGAGAAAAGAAAATCAATAAATAAAGTATTAACAAAGGAAAACAACAGAGTAAACACCAAACCAAAGAGCGGAAAAGAAAGAAAAAAGGGTAAACAAGGAATAAACAAAAATACAGAAAATAAGCAAAGGAATAAAAACAAAAAAACAAAAAAAGGAAACAAAAAGGAAATATAAGGGGAAAGAAGAAAGGAAAATAGGAGGAAAATAAAGAAAGAGAGGTAAGAAAGAAAAAGAAAGAAAAGGAATAAGAAAGAAAAAGAAAACAACCAAGTAAGAAAGTGAGAAGGAAAGAAAAAACGGCCGACAAAAAGACAGACAAAACAGCAGAAAACGAACGAAAAGTTGAACAACAGGGGAAAAAAATGTTGACGCTTATAGAACAAGGATGGACGCTATGAAAACCTCTTAGATAAACTTAGATAAAAGCATGACTAACCAATGTAAAAGTGAAAAGCTTAAATCTGATCGGAATTCCAACAAGGGTCTGGGGTTTAAAAACTTCGAGCCCCCGCAAATCGGCAAAAGTTTTAGAAATGCACAAAAATTGAAATAATAACAACTTAACCATACGCATAGTGCTGCTTTAAAATGCACATCTTTCACATTCTACAGAAAAGGAAGCTATCAAGTCATTGTTATTCCAGCCAAGATACCGTTTGGCTGTTTATTGCAACAAAGGAACGTCATGACGAATAATGGCGGGGTGGGGGTAAATGGTGAGCAGCGGCTTGGGGGAACTAAGTAACGATGTAAGATTATTTAATGAAATATTTCCTAGGTGCCAGAAACTACAGTACAAAATAGTGAATTTTATCCTGTTGAAAGAAAGAAAGAAGCAAGAAAGCAATAAGAAAGCAAGAAATCAAGAAGAAATCAAGAAGAAAGCAAGAAGAAAGCAAGAAGAAATCAAGAAAAAAGCAAGAAAAATGCAAGAAAGCGAGAAAGCGAGAAGAAAGCAAGAAGGCGACAAGAAAGCAAGAAAGAAGAAAGCAAGAAGAAAGAAAGAAGAAAGCAAGAAGAAAGAAAGCAAGAAAGCGAGAAGAAAGCAAGAAAGCAAGAAGAAAGCAAGAAAGCGAGAAGAAAGCAAGAAGGAAGAAAGCAAGAAGGAAGAAAGCAAGAAGGTGACAAGAAAGCAAGAAAGAAGAAAGCAAGAAAGCGAGAAGAAAGCAAGAAAGCAACAAGAAAGCAAGAAAGAAGAAAGCAAGAAGAAAGCAAGAAGAAAGCAAGAAAGCGAGAAGAAAGCAAGAAGAAAGCAAGAAAGCGAGAAGAAAGCAAGAAAGCAAGAAGAAAGCAAGAAGGAAGAAAGCAAGAAGGCGACAAGAAAGCAAGAAAGAAGAAAGCAAGAAGAAAGCAAGAAAGCAAGAAGAAAGCAAGAAAGAAGAAAGCAAGAAGAAAGCAAGAAGAAAGCAAGAAAGCGAGAAGAAAGCAAGAAGAAAGCAAGAAAGCGAGAAGAAAGCAAGAAAGCGAGAAGAAAGCAAGAAAGCGAGAAGAAAGCAAGAAAGCAACAAGAAAGCAAGAAGGAAGAAAGCAAGAAGGCGACAAGAAAGCAAGAAAGAAGAAAGCAAGAAGAAAGCAAGAAGAAAGCAAGAAGAAAGCAAGAAGGAAGAAAGCAAGAAAGAAGAAAGCAAGAAAGAACAAGAAAGCAAGAAGAAAGGAAGAAGGAAGAAAACAGAAGAAAGCAAGAAAGAAGAAAGCAAGACGAAAGCAAGAAAGAAGAAAGCAAGAAAGCAAGAAGAAAGGAAGAAAGCGAGAAGAAAGCAAGAAGAAAGCAAGAAAGCAAAGACAAAACCTCTCGAAATACTTAGATAAAAGCAAATGACATGAGTAAAGCAATAGAAATACACACAAAAGATAAAATAACTAAATAAAACACTCAAGCATACATATAGTGCAGCTTTACAAGGTGGAGACTGTTTGCAAGACTAGAATTTTTCAGAACGAAAAAGCCGAGGATACAGGTAGAGCTCTCACATCATTTACATTGTAAAGAGAAGGAAGCTATCAAGCCATTGCTATTCCAGCCAAGATACCGATTGTTTGGTTTATTGTTTTTGACATGAAGTCAGCAACAAAGGAACGTCATGACGAGTGAAGGCGGGGAGGGGGGTGCGGGATAAGTGGTGCCGATCGGCGTCGGGGAGGGGGGGACTAAATAACGACGTAAGATTATGTGATAAAATGTTTCCTAGGTGCCAGAAACGCCAGTACAAAATACTGAAATAATCCTGTTGCATCTAGAATAAAGCGATGTTTGATGATAACTGTTCCATGAAAAAAATGTGGGGAGGGGGCAGAAGAATTTTACTAAAAAATATTTCCTTTCCAGGAGATTGCAAACAAATGTACTAAATGTATTTAAAACCCTGGGCTTGTAATTAGTATCTGTACGTGTAAGACGTGGCGGACAATACAATATCAATATCAATATAAACTAACTGGATGCTACTAACTGATCGACAGCCATGACTTAAGCGTAACGAAAACCAACTTCCAGAATAAAATTAAGAAGCTAAATGTACTTACCGTTAAGCTGGGATCAGCTAGAAGATGGTGGATGTCACTGGCTAAAACTGTCCACCCGCCTTAAAGACAGAGCATTGAGATCTCTGATTGAGATCTGATGACAGTTCGAAGTAACTGCAGGTAGCGGTGACTTTGTTGGCGGCGGTCGATGTAGACAAATCAATGGACAGTTGGCGTGAGTTCAAAGATCGCAGGATGAGGTTCACTTGAAGACAGCCCGCTTAGATCACTTAGAAGCAAATCCTGGACTGGGTCCGCTCGGAACACAACCCTCTTCAAAAGTAATCCACATGCAGAAAGACACAAGTGCTTTGGAAAACCAAAGTATGAACTGTTGTTTTTAAAGGATCGCGCCAGGCGGCCGGCCTGCCCATGGGTGGACCGATCTAACCGTGAGTGAGACGACGGACGTTGGTCAGCCAATGGTCAGCCAATGGAATGCGTCGCTCGCACCCAGAAGGTGACACCCACCTTCAGTTGCTTACTCGCTTCGTTAACTTTGACCGCCCCAGTATCGTAATCGCCAATAGCCACACGGCAAAGACATTCACCGTGATGACAGAAACTGCAACCTTGTGAGTCTACTTTAGTGTCCTAGACCTGCATCAGCCCTCCCCCTCCACCCATCCCCCACCCCCTGAACCTAAAGCTCCACCCGGCACTCACGTACGGGTGGCTTATGTTAGCATTTCATGTTAGATAGTAGTTTAGAACAGAAAAGCTGAAACAGCTCAAATAAAGAAATAAATAAAATGTGAGAGAACATTTGCGTTCTTTGAAAACGAATTCCCCCGATTTCAACACTATTATTAAAGAATGAATAACGCCACCATAAAGCTACAAAGCGATTTCTTATGATTGCCGAAATACATAAAGACAAATGGAGTGCTTAAAATGCAATTCAGAGTCTAAATAACATTTCTTTTTGTAGAGTTTTGCGTGTGTCGCCATTAAATACAATTCATGTTTCATGTTTGACTAACAAGAAAGCACTTTAAAAATACAGTTTTGAATTAAAACTGTCGGCAGTCTCGTCATTTATGATAACGATATTATCTTTGGTTTTGTTATTTATTTTACTTTTATGGATTGTATTTTTGTTTATTTTATGGTTATTTATTTTATGATTGTGTATGCTTGCGTACATGAGTAGGCGTGTTTGAGCTACGTTCACGAAAAATAAAAGAAATGACTTTTTTGTCCGTAATTTGTGCAAAGCGCTTGAGTTTTTCCTCTGTGTATTTCGGGTTATTTTAACTGTGTGAAGGACTTCCAGAACAGATGGTCCGCTAAATCGAATAGTTGTAACAATAACGATGACGGTGTTCTTTCGGACTAAATGACTCCGAGTAACTATCGTTGTCATCGGTGAATTTGCCCTAGAAGTAGACCCTTATGTATCGCTCCTGTGAGCTCTGATCGTGACTTTTCAGTCTGAATGAAAATAACAGGTGTTACAGAAAAAGAAAAGTTGCAAATATAACACGTTTTTCGCTCTCTCAAAATTATTTGATTGTCCACTGATTGTCCATTTGATTGTCTTGTGGTGCACAGTTTACTGATGGCCTCTAGAGTGTGATAGCCAGGTCAGTTGCTTACTTGCGTTCGTGGTTGCTCTTCCACGCATAATGCCGGTGGTAAACCCCATTCGCCCGGTGTATTTTCAAGGCACTTTTACGTATGAACAGGAGATAAGAACGCTCTTGCAAGCCGGCCCTGGATTAGGTTGCAAAACCATTCGCAACCATCCATATACAAGAAAAAGCCAATAAGCCCGTTCACCGCATACAAAAATAAGAACAGTTGCGAGCGGTCTAGAGACAAACGCCCATATACAAGCCTTCTCGTCTATAATGGTGATCAGACCTCATATAGAAGTCGGACATTGTATGCAACAGCATAGCTGCCAGAATGCAAGAGAAATCTTCATGGTTTCATTGATTAACTGTGCTTGTTAGTGCGGGATAAACATTACTACTTGCTAAGTCCCTCAGAGTTCCAGCTTTTCTTTAACGTTCTATTGAATTTCTAGACTTTAAACGTCGTTTACTGAAACCTACCAAAATTAATAGTTTTAATGACTTTTCGAGCGAGAGAGAGAGAGACTGCAAACGGCGAACTCGACAGGAGTCTGACTGTTAATAATTGTCGTTCTGAAAGCGATGATAATGATGACAGGAAAGAACGATTGACCATACAAGCGAAGAAAACAGAGCAGAGAGAAAACAAAAGAAAGAAAGAAAGAATGCAAGTGGTAGAACTGGATAAAAGCCAAATTGTTAACAATGGTGGTTGTGAAAGCGAGGATAGTGATGACTGAAAAGAACGATTGACGAGACTGGCGAGAAAACAGCCAGGGTGCTCGACAGCCTAATGCAATTACCTGCCTTTTGTTCTGCTATCGGGAAGCCGGGTTCTCACCTCCAATCCCTCTCGTTACTAACTCCCAGACCCCCCCCCAGCCCTCCTCGCCCCGCTGCGTTGATGGCAGCCAGGTAAAAGAGTGCCGTGTCCAGGCCAAGCAGTTAAAGCCAAGAAGGGCGATCCACCATGACGCAACGACGCGCTGTGGTGACAAGGTAGAACAGGTGGACAGGTCAGGGGCAGACAATCGGCATAATAGGGTGATAGGCCGCCAAGCGAGACGCAGATGAAACGACTAAGTAAGCTCCCGCTGGCCTGCCTCCCTGGGGAGTAAATTTTTGTTTACACCTTTCATCTCGGGCGCCGTCCGTAATCAGCAGCGTCTAAGTCTGACAGATCTGATGTCCGGAAAGAAAAACTGAGACGTTTTAACGTCCATTTCTTGATCTGAGCAGCTAAGCGAGGTCTGGTGTACAGTACTTTGCTTATCGAAGTCAACTGTCCGTGTTGCTGTAGACTACAATGATATCGTGTGGGCACATATCGACTAACCCGGAGGAAGAAGTTTCGGTTCTCTTCATCTTGCGTGTTAAAGATTGGAAACTAATACACACTACGCCTCATTCCTTTCGTCCTAAGCATATTACAAGCACGATTATTTTATATTTTATTAACATAATAGCGTCTGGCCTTGAGATCAGCTTGATCCAGCAAGATTTTGGTTAAGGTAACTGCAGCACGGATCACGTTAGCTGAGGGCCTAGACGGCGATGGTACACAGACGGTTTACAATGGATACAATCGCATTAACATACCAATACTACAGGGAATGTGTATCTGAGAATTCCGAATTATGTTTGCGTAACAAAACAAAACAAAACAAAACAAAACAAAATAAAACAACACTAAACAAAAACAAACTGTATTAAAATTTTGTTGGGGAGGTCGGGCTTACAGCATTCTTTTAATATGACGAAACTCGTATAATCAAATATAGATCTGACCTATTCATTTCTTTGTCTTTGTGTTCGTGCGTACGTGTGTCGACTTAGGGTAGTGGAAGGTAGGAGTGAGGAGGGAAAGATGGGGATGGAAGGAGAGACGTCGGCAAACAGATTAAGACGTCTGACGGGATCGCGCGTGCAGCTACCTTTAGCACACTTTCGTTATTAACAGCTTAAGCCGTGAGAAGCAACTAAATCCTTTTCACATGCTGCCTAAACACCAAAGCCATCGGACCGGAGCTTTGAACACTACTCACAGGACCTGGCGGGATGGATGGGTGGTAGGAGGAGGTGGGGTGCTTAGCTCAGCACCTCTTTTCAGTTGCTCGCAGACAAACTTCGCTGCTAAGAAGCTGGTGACAGTTTAATCAATGACACAGCAAATACAGATAGGAAAGTAGGAATGCACTATACTGTACTTCAAATATTAAATATTGACATTTCAATGGCTGTCGCATCTGTATGTATATGTACAGGCACATAGCGTGATATACGATAAATATAATTCATTATAGAGTTCTATGAACTGGAACTTAAACACTATAGACGCGTTCACTGTGCACAGCTTGGACACTGAAGGGCTGGAGGAAAGCCTGGACACGCTTGTCTGGATGTGCAAGTGAGATTCTATTAAGCACTGCTTCGTCCGGTATCTCCATTCACCCATGACCACTTCTGGCTCCACAACGGGCGACACATGCTGTTGTTCAGCTGCGACTTGCCTGGCAAAGCTAGGAAATTGTCTGAAAGCAGAAGAGCCGAGATTGTCAGCATGTGCAACGTTCCCGGACCGGAGAGGGTCAGCTGGAAACTCTCAAGCTAGCCTCGTTGTTCCACAACGTGAAATGTGGAAGATCCGAAACGTATAGTGCAGCAGACGGCTGCGACACCTCACAGTACACATCCACATACCCACCCCACTACTCCTGTCTCGCCACACATAAGGAGACAGACAGACAGACAGACAGACAGACAGACAGACAGACAGACAGACAGACAGACAGACAGACAGACAGACAGACAGACAGACGGACGGACAGACAGACAGACAGGGGAGCATTCAGTCTCTCCGCTGACATTCCTTATTCATACTATAGCTACCGCGAAACAGCGTAAAATATAATTCTTTATATATATGTGTATATAGGCCTATATTGTGCTTTTTGTTTTCCCTCTGGTCAATGTAAATAAATGTAATATCTTTGTATGTTCGATAGATTTGTCCGTCAATCGTCACTTTAATTTCGCTTCACTTCAGCCTCCGTGTCAGTTTGCCCTGGAGATTTCCCACTTAGCGGCTTCTTTTAGTTTTACCGGTGAGTGTCCGGCCTGCCTGCTGTGTCACCTGAATTGCCGACGTTTCGCACTCGGCGACCGCCGACGACTACAAACTCGACGGCTCGGGCGTACCCTCGTTGACGTCAGAACTGACGCCTGATTGTACCTTACTTTCCAGTTGGAATGTCATTAGGGGCTTATCCTGACACCAACGAGGTGCAAGAAAGTGTGCGCGTTGATGACTGCGTAACGTAGCGGTCAGGCGTGACTGCCTTGGCTGTCACCTGCGGAGTCGCTATCTGCCCCGGAGACCTCGTTTGGCACCTCAGCTCACTGCCGTTTCCGGTCGCTGGCAACACCGTCTTCCACCCGCTCGGCACGTTACTGACGCGACAACAGAGAGGGGGAAACTTACGGGGGTGGCTAGCGAGCGAGTCTTTCAGAAACTTGAAAGGGCTGGTGGGAGAGATTAAGGGCTGGAGGGTAGATGGCTGGAGGGAGAGATTAAGGGCTGGAGGGAGAGATTAAGGATGCACGACCAGTCCGCTGGCTGGCTCGCTTTATCTGAGCGTGGCCAAGACGTGTGTTCGTTGTTGTCATTAGAGTGTCTGAGTGCCTTGTCCCCGCGAAGTTTGCATGAAATGTGTTAAAAATCTACTTTTATTATTATTATTAAGACCCATCAGTCGCTGACCGCTGTCTGACCATGTTTGGAAGTGCTTTGGAAGGTGTGTTAACAAGTTTGCTGGCAGCTCGCTATTACAACTTAAAAGAGCTAGAAAATAAATGAAGAGAACTTATTTTTGTAACCATAAGCAAAATCTAGTAGTGAACATAACTTATTTTGTAAGCAAACTGATAACAGTATGCCGTTAGATGTGTACTGCTCTCGTCGCATTTCCTGCTCGCTCCGAATCTACTTACTGCTAGCACATGTAGCCTAACTTCATGATCAAGTGTATTATACTTTTGTATTCTTTTCTTTCTTTTTCTCTTCTTTTTAACAAACTTCGTTCTGTGAGACCACATCTATTTCTTTGATAACCAGCCATACTTTTTATGCGCCACGCATTGTCCTGGCCAGTATATGACCTTTTAGCTGCGTGTCACCATAACTTCACTGTATTCCGTTTTGAAAAGAAGATGGCACTTTAGGATCCATTACAAGTGCCACTATCCTTTGTATACTACGGTTACAAGTGTCACCGTTCTCTTTACAGCAGAGGATCTATTAAAGTGCCACAACCCCAAGTGTTACTGTCTTTTTTCAATTGTTTCATTCCACAAATTAACAGGAAGTCGTCAACCAGAATCCAGAACTATGAAATTAGCTTTCCAGATGATAAAACTATATTGTTTTCTGTAATGCAAGTTAACGTTACGTTTATAAAAGCCTGTGTCGGCTGTGTACCTTCAGAAAACCGCGAAAGTCCTGTCTACACTGCATCAGGCTACGCGCGCCTGTAGACAATACAGGATTTTGTTTCAGTGATCTTATGTCGTTTAGAGAGTGCCCGTACTGTTACGTCCTGGGTGGAAATAGCGATACACTTTTGCACATCATGGTTTATTTTCTTAGGTGGCTGACATGCTCGTTCATTTTGGGTTCGTGCACTTCCATTTGCTGGGGATCAAAATGCTTGCACAGTTTCGGTGCGACGTGGGTCAGATGTAAGCATGGTCACTGGCCACCATGAAGGACAAAAGGAAAAGAATTTGGCTCAAACTGGGCGTGGAGAGAATGAGCGGTCTTCACGCGTTTGGGAGAGCTCAATTCATGATTAAGGCACAATGCATTAATTTGTAACTAAGTGTACAAATTATCCAGTGAACAGGAATTATCCACTGTTCTCTGATGCTCTTGACGTCATGAATGACACCTGAGTAATGGACTTGACAGGCTTTTGAAACTTTTTCACTTCATAGTTGATGGATGAACAGTAGGAAAATCGAGCTATTGACTGGAAGAAATCCCACAGGGAAAAAAACGGTACATGACAGTAGAGTTTCTGCATCAAAAGCACGCTAGAAAAATAGCGAGCATGCGTGGTCGTATGTGCATCGGTTTGTGGATGAGTGCACGAGCGTGTATGTGGAGGAGCGAGTTTATTTGTTTATAAGAATGATTAGCGGGTATGTGTACCGCACTTTTCGTATTAAAACTCGCTACGTTTTCCCCAGTGCCACCACTCCACTGCCTACCATATTTGCCACCATATTGCCTTCCACTATATATAGAATCGTTTTCTGCGGTTACTTCTGATTTTGAGTTTCTTTCCTAGGGAACGACTATCATTTTTCTTTTCATAAGATTTTTTTCTAAAGCTGTGAATAAAAGTATTATGCCAAAAATAGATGTCGTTCTGCTGAACTCACAAGACTTTTTAACAATAGTTAAGACATGTGCAGACAGTGCTACAGAGCCAGGGTCTTTACTAAAGTCTATTAAAGAGGTGCTGTTAATTAAAAAGAAAGCAAAAAGAAAATGGCTCAGATTTGAGAAGGACCAAAGTTAAATGAAGAGTGAACCAGCAGATACAGTTCACATCCCCCACAAGCACACACCTCCCACCCGCAGTCTAAGGTCTCGGAACAACCAGTCAAAAAGCTTTAGTCCTTTAGACGACAACGACACTTGGAAGTCCCACGGAGCAAGTACTTTTTTTTTTTTATTTTATGAAGAAGTGCCATTAAATCAAATATTTTGTATCAGTGGCGACACAAGGAGCTGAAAGCTCATGAGTGGTCTCCATGTCAATCAAAATAAACAAAACAAACAAAACAAATGGCGGGTAGTGATATGATGTTTAGGGGAGAGTTTTGAAGGAGAGGAGGAAAGAGAAAGAAGATAGAGAAAGGGGAGGGAGGAGGAACCACGATTACCACGCTATGGGCTTGTGTACTGGTTGTGCACCTAAAGCAGGCAGGAAGTACAGAAGTGGTCAAATGTAATTTAGAGTCAGAGAAAGCTAGAAGCGTTTTGATTCTTTTATAAACTTGTGTAGACATAAGAAAATTTCGGTGTT
>SMGT01016065.1:16051-26416 GCA_004794575.1 Lanistes nyassanus
TCGTCGTCGTCGTCGTCGCCGCCGCCGCCGCCGCACTGTCGTCGTCTTATATCCCTCCTGGGACAGAGGCTGCCTACAAGAGTTCTCCAAACGTTTTGGACTCGAACTCATCTCTCTAGATGTCCCCAGGTGTCGCCCATCTTCTTGGTGTATTCCTCAGGGTATTTCTTTGCCGACTTCTTTTCCTCTTCCCCTGGTGGTTCCATGTGAAGGTTTGTTTTGTGGAGCTGGGGGTTCCTTTACAGACAGGTGTTGAGAAAATCTGTATTTTCTTTGTGGTGGTAACAGTGGTCTGCAAATCTTTCCCCACTCTTCCCATTGACATTCATCTCACCCAGGCCCTACTGCTCTTTGACCTCTTCGCAGCCCTTGTTGTCACTGCCAGTCTTGGCATTGAGGTCTCCCATGACGATGGTGATGTCTCTTCTTGGGTATGTCTGCAGCGTGCGGTAGACCAACTTGGTCAGGTTATCGCTGTCGTTTGTTGGGGGGGGGGGTAACACTGAATTACATTTCTGGTAATCCTCTTCATCTTGGTACTGAAGGAAGCTGGTATGATCCGTAAACCATGGGCCTCCATCCAGCCATTGCTCTCTGGCTGTCTTCGATAGCATCTCAGCTACACCTTGGGTGCGGGTGCGCGTTGCCATCTCCGTGACCTGAGAAGAGCAGCAACTCTCCTGTTGTGAGCGTCTTTTGTCTGGAACCCGCCCATCTTGACTCGCTAATTCCTAGAATGGCGATTCTATCTTTTTTCATCTCGGCAGCCGTCTGTGCTGTCTTTCCAGCTTTGTTCACGGTCCTCACGTTCCATGTTCCCTCAGTGATGGCTGTCCTGTTGAAAGGATGACAGTCGGCTGAGCAGCTTCCAGGTCCATCTGGGTTTCACTACTCAGCGTCATAGGTCCTCCATCTCCTTCCAGGGCTGAGATGGTGTGAATGTCCCTCCTCTGTAGCTTGCAGGTTCTGACAGGGAGGCGTAGTTAGCCCTTAGGCCAACGCTAGGCTTGGGACTGATCACAGAGAATTTGTTCTCGCTGTGCTTAACATTATCACTAGATGTATTATTGTCGGTGATATATACTATGAAACTGACTCAAATCACTCACTTAAGATCACATAAAGGAAACACATTTGAACAAAGACATTCAAAAATTAATGTTGAGTTCCCTTGTTATGATTTCTTTTTTTTTTTTGGTGGTGTGTGTGTGTGTGAGGATTTCTACAAATTTCTCAGACGAAGCGCAGAATAAAACATTCTAGCACTTGTCGCTGTGACAAAACATATTAAACAAAAGTCGTGTGTTGACAAATGTTCTACAGGAGCCCCCTACGCGCCCTACTGGGTAGTAGACACAGACTACAGCACGTTCACCCTGATCTTCTCCTGCGAGTCCATCCTGGGACTGGCCAACTTCCAGTTCGCCTGGATCTTGTCTCGTGACTTGGCGCTGGACGCCGCCATCGCAGACCGTCTGAAGAAAGAGCTCGGCGGCTTTGGTGTCAACATCAACAACTTCGTCAAGACTGACCAGCAAAACTGTCCCCGTTAACCGCGTGACAGAGACAGAAGTTCTCAGACGTCTTTGCGACAGAAATAGCAATAAAGTGACCGGCTGGCCTCATCGGATCTCGTGCTACTATTTATTGTATAAACGTCAGAAATATCCACTCGAGTGTGCAGGGCACCTTCGTCCGCGGAGAGAAAGAGTGTGGCCTTTGCTTACATTCGCTGTGTGTGCGCGTGCGTGCACGCGTACGTGTGCCTGTGTGTGTAAAGGGAAGTGAGTCAAGCTAAATTTTAAAACAAAGTCAACTTTTAGGGGCTTTGCCCTTTCTTCGGGGCAGAACTTCTACCAGAAACAAACAAATAACGTGAAATAAAGTAAATAAGTAGAAAAATATATAGAGGAAAAGGAAATGAGAAAAGACACTACTTTGCGAATCAAAATAAGCCCATCGGAAGCTATTTTAGGAAGCGAACTAAAAAAATACTTTTAAAAACGCAGTCTCTTTTCTTTGACATGAAATCATTCGAGAAGTTTTTAGCAGATTTTAGATTGCAAACTTTTCGGTGGTGTCTTCTCAGTCTGCGAGGGCCTGGGACCCGATAGTGTTGTCTTCGTCCCGAGAAAAAGCTCCAACACCTTCGCAAGAGAGGTCTATGGTGAACTGTCTGCAGCAAGCGTATGTCTTTCAATCCAATGCACCCTACCCTCAAAACCCAAGGGATGGGCGACGTGCTCCTTAGATTTGAATATCTTATACTGTAAAGGTCGTTGCCATGTGCTGTCACAAACATCTGGTTCATGACAGATTTTGGAAAAAACTAAAAGAAGCACGCATAGATACATGCACGCCTCCAAGCATCCGCGCACAGGCGCCAGCACAAACACATGCTTCTACTCACCCACGCACGCGCTCGTACTCACGCGCGCATACCTAAACAACTATGTTAGTGCTGTCAGACAGGCATGCATCTCCTGCAGTTCCGTGAACTCCCCCTTGGAAAAGGCTGCTGGGGGAGGAAATAGTTAGGAAACCAAGAACTGGAAAGAAACTCTGAGGCGTCGGACGGCTTCTTGCATTTAGTTGATCTTGAGTTACCGTGTAAGTGTTGTTTCGTACAAATACTGCAGTTGTTAGTACTGGACGCCATAAAGGAAACTCATACATACACAATCACATGCACTTGTCCCCGTGTGTATTATGTCTCAGTATCTGTGCGCTCATGTGTTTATTTTCTCTCTCCATTCTCAATAAATCTCCAAAAATGCGTCTACTGTCCTATGGCTAAGTGCTAGACGTTGTAACTTTCCTATTTGTATTCTAATGTTTTGGTTAGTGGTCAATTACCTGTTTCTTTAGAAAAAAACGTTGATTTTGGACTTTAAAAAAAGACGTGTCTTGCTGTGGAATATTTGCTGCCTCGACTGTCAGATCAAGTATGTGTTGCCAAAGATCTTTAGTTGGATTGAGTGTTGATTTCAAATTTCACGATCTAATTACTCTACGGTTTTATGCCAATCTGATTTCTCTATCCGAAAACTCAAAAATGTCAAAGAATAAAACGATCGGTTAGTCTGAATTTCCTTGTGTCTTCCTAATTTAATTTGCGTAATAGTCTCAATCACGACGACAGGTTAGCTCGTGAACCACCTGTATCCTTTTTAGCTAGATTGACAGGTGCAACTACTAACAGTGTGGACACAGGTAACTAGACCTCGCTCTAGGGTTTCCATCCCTTTGTATAGGCCTGATCGACAATGTCCAGCTGAACTCCAAGGTGTAAACCTGCTCTCTTTTAAGTAAACATATTCGTGCGACGTTTGCACGCTTGGCTTCACAAGTAGCTCTTTCCCCTCAGGGAGATGACACGTTTCCTACTGTGAGGTTTCCACATTCTGGCGTAAATAGTCCTATTCATTCGATCCAGGTGTGATTAAAGCCAGACTTTACTTTCGGTCAGGTCTTACCTTGTCGGACGCGGTGTTCACACCTACTCTGGCCACGGCAGCCCCTCCCTGTCACTGCTCCACCCTCCCCACTCCCCGCCTTTACTTCTAAAAAGTACCGAGCGTCTTCCAGGTGACAATGACCGCCAGTTCATAGTGTCCCTGTCTTTTGATGTCTGTTCTCTGATCTTTCCTTTGTGTAAAACTTTGATCAGTACCATCGTCAATATTTTCATTGTGTGTTTAGGAAAGGACTGGGGCTAAATATTTATCAATGTCTTCATTTGTGCCAAACCTTTTGGGTGTGTCTATTAAATTGTGACTTAGGGTAGACCCCTAAGTAAATTTAATAGATCTACAATTAACTCTTTCTTTGCTGAGACCACTTCAAAAAATATTTTCAAAGCGAGAGCGCTTGGTGCCTGGTCAAGAACAGGCACATAGTAGTTTAGAGTTACTCCTGCCTGAGTAAAACTGTGCCTGGGCAGCGTGCACTCTAGAGTGAATTATGCCTTAGCCAGGATCTACAGTGTCCCCTGCCTGGAGAGTGCAGTGTGCCTCCTTCACGGGTTTTCTATATATCATCTGGTCTTATGAATGATTGCTAACGGCCTTCTAACAGAAGGGCTTTTTAAAAGCTGTCCCTTTGATAAAGTTTCCCTCCAGGCACCTCGGTGCGTACTCCTTTCTCTGGGTCTCCAGCACACACGATGTTCTGGTTCTCTCCCCAACCCTTCCGTCATTGAGACAATCGTTCTACATCTCTATGGGACTTTCCAAGTCAGAAATATGGTTGGTTATTTTAGAGGGACAGTGATTTCGCATTATAGGTGGATAGGGTCGATCCTATTACTAAGCTATGCACTGAAAAAAACCCAACAGACTGATAGCTACAAAGTAGCCAGTGCGGAGAGGCAGTTTAACGTGGAGTGTGCACAAGGTTAAAGGAAAGCTTAACCCTAGACGCAACTTGAGATGAATTCATAGATATTGATATTGTGAGTCTTGTCAACCATAAATTTCAAGCTGTATCGGTACTATATCCATACAATCCACGTTTTAATTTCGGTAAATAATGGCACACAGACGTCGCCATGTTGTGGTACTCTTTCGCGAATGAAAGCAAAATATCGCTGCTGTCGTCTGGTCTGGTGACGTCAGTTCCCCAGAAGCATTGAACATGCCACAGTGAAAAGCGTTCGGCTGTTTAAACGAACAGTGCAAATCGTTTAATGTAGACGGATGCCACAAAAGCTTTTTTGGGGATTCCGAATCGAGCAAAATCAAAAGATCGCTATGCACTATGTAAAAAGTGGTTTGAGAATTTAAAGAACGCCAAATTGCCTCGTCATGCGAAGGAATATAAATGGCACAAATCGCACCTCGTACTTTGTGTGGGAGGACCATTTTACGAGGGAGTGGTTTGAAGGCACCAACGAAAATCATGTGACTGCTTCACTTGGTTTCGAGACTTTTAAGAAAAAGTTAAAGAAAGGAGCCATTCCGACAATTATCAGTACAAAGTGTGCCAATGAAAAAGGCATTGCAGTAAGGCAAGACCGGACGGGAGCTGAGCCTGAGAGTGAGAACAGACGATTACAGCTGAGAGCGATGTCACTATCAAGTCAAGTTTCTTTATTCTTTTACCCTCAGGGGGGTATTCAGAAGAAAAAATAATGTCAAAGAACACATGCCAATCGTAGTTCATCTGACATTAGAATATACATATATTGATAAATAAACTCACAACACGCTCAATCACGCACGCAGACGTACCAACGCGCAAAAACATGGGCACCTATTCATCTATTTATTAATGCACTCTCCTAAGAAGTATATTAACGAAATTCACTACTTTGGTCAATACACTTGTTTTTACAAGAAAAGAGTTTAGAAAGTTTAAATGTATTTGGCCGGCTCAAGTATTATGTTGTCAGCTGTAAAAGCGTGTTCCCGATATCTGTGACGCTGCTTTGAGCGCTGTCGGCTGCGTGCTGCAGTATCTTTCTCCCTGCCGGGGTCACTGACATCACTCATCAAGGCAACATGGCGGCTTCCATGTAAGGCCTATGAGCGGCATTAAAAGCTGGGTTGTAAGTGAACAGTTCTTTTATAGCTTGAAATTTAGGGTTAAAAAGACTCACAACATCAATATTCATCAATTAAAGACAGGTTACTTCTAAGGTTAAGTTTTCCTTTAAACTCCAGGAAATAAATCCTGGCCACACCTGGATTCGAACCAGTAACCTTCCACCTGCTAGTCCGCAGCGCTACCCACTGAGCTATCCAGCCCTGAGGCCTATTCATTTCTCAGTAGTGTCCTTAGTCCCCCTTCCCGCCTCTTAAGGCCGAAGGTCAGATGCTTACTGTGGCGGACGATTGCGAACCATCTCGTCAGCACTTGTGCAGCTTTTGAAATCCTGACCAATGTATTCACGTACTCATGTAGTATAGTAGGTACGTCCCTCCTACTGGGTGAAGCTACAATACCTCGCATATTTATTATTTAGTACAACTGAAGCCACTGGGATCCAAATTGGTCATTTGCTGGAAGAAATAATCACAAATAAATGTTCCAGTTAATATTTACATTTGTTGTAAAGTAAAAGCAAGTAATTTAGTTAAGCAGTGGGTGTTATCGTGTGGCAATTACAGGGTTAAGCTATTGGCTGATTTCTGTTAACTCCAGTGCCACGTGATAGACCAAATATTTGTGGGCAAATCCGTTTGAGTTGAATTGCTTGGGCAAACCAGGTTGAAGCAGAATTTTAACTCCAGAACTGCGATTCATCTGCTTGTGTAAAAGGTAGATAATGGATTTTGTTCATCTTATTTATGCAGACTTCATTTTAGTTTTGTGTGGAATTCCAGTCAGACTGTTTATGATAGCTTTTCTTTATAGCATATTATCAAATCGTTTCTTCGTCGGCCATCACCCATTGTAAGAAAACTTCTTCCTTGTTTGCAACAGTAGACTTCCTAATTGTTTCCAGTCTTACCAGAATGGGCAATGGATTTCCTGTTTAATTTTTGTTTGCTTTCAAAGTACACTCCAATAAAAATCACGAGCTAAACAAAAAGCACAGAACGATGAATAGTAAGCATAAACTAAATCATAGAATTGTAAACAGCAGCAAAACTTCTTTTTATATACTAACAGTACAGGCATTCCAATGCTGATGTACAAAACATTTGTGGAGCTAAAATTGGACGCTGGTTGGACTCACTGACTAAAATCTTTCCAAAACTTTCCCCACTTCAGCCAGTAACCAGATGATCTGACGCAATTCACCCAAACGTCCATTTCTCTCTCAACACTTGCCTTCCAAAGGGATTTTCATTTCTTGGGCTTTCTTCGAGACTCATTGCCTGTCGGGTTCTCGGTTAGATCTGATAATATTACCCAGGTACGTTGCCTTGTGCATCCGGCCATCTGTCAGGTACGATGTTCCCGGTGATGACAATAAAGCTGTTTGTGGCAGACAGGTCTGCGAATTTCTCCCCATTGTCATCCATCTCACGCAGGCCAAGGTGCCTTATGACCTCTTACCTAATTGCATTTTAGTCTACCATAACGATGGCGATCTTCCTGAGTATTTCTGATGACGGTCTGCAGCCAGGGTATATGGATGTGGTTAACAGGGTAGTTAACTCTTAGGCCAACTCTCCTGCTGTCTTCTCCAGGCCTGGGACTGATCACGGAGCTGTTATACGATAGGATAGGCTGGTGCTATTGTTATCATTATTATCATTATTATTTTTGTTATTCTTGTTGTTCAACTTGTTTTAGGTCTCGAAGGTCCTTAGCCATGGCAAGTGAGTCTTTACCAACCAGCGGGCAGACGACAGTCGCGTTGGACTCACCTTTTTCAAGTCAGAGCATTGCTGAAGGTAATTGCTGCCAGATGTATGTTAGCTAAATCCCTATGATGCACATAGGAAGATTACTTTCAGTTAATTTTGTCATGCATTTTGCTGATCTTGTATGCTAGGCGCATGTATATATATATATATTCGTGTATATGTGTGTGCGTGTTTGTTTAGAGAGAGAGAGTGTGTGTGTGTGTCTGTGTAATTAGAAGAGAAAAAGACTTAATTTACATCCGAGTAACGTCAATGTCTGTAAATCATTGGGACAAGAAGGGATCATATTTTTTGCAAAGTAAAACTATTTATTTAAAGTCATATATATCGAAATCTATAAACATGGCACAGAGCCATCAAACACAGTGTGCACAATACAAAATGCATATATAGGCAGATGATTTATTCAGGGGAGACCATCAGTCCTTTTACTTCTCGTGTCGAGTGTCACACAGGTTTGTCTTTATTCACATGTAAACAACATACTCACTCACATAAGAAAACTACATGCTAATAAGGTCCATGGGTATTTTATACGTCCATATATTCACACACACACACACACAGGTCAGGAATATTCACTATCTATCGGTCACGATTTCACTCATAGTTACAAGTAGATCGAGAAGCCACGCACAAAATTAATCACTCTTAAACACCTACATAGCTAATGTAGAGTAAGTTTGGTTATATGTCTAAACGTGTGTAAACATCAGGTACAGCATAAATAGTTCCCAACTGCACAAAATTAATCATTCTGTAACACCTCCATAGCTAATGCAGAAGTAACTTTGGTTATATGTCTAAATGTGTGTAAATATCAGGTACAGCATAAATAGTTCCCAATAAATAAAGTCTTCAGGGTAGATCATAATCCCTGCTGTTATGTAAACGTATATAGTGCTAAGAACTGCTACACTAATTTGCTTACTGACATACACAAATGCCTACTTTGCGCCGAGGAAGGGGAGACCATCCGTCTTATTTAATTGCTCTGACACAGTTATTCCCCCTGTGGAACCGCTGTTGTCAAATGATTTTTAAAAATTATTTTTTTACAAATCTCATTTCCATCTACCTGGGTATTTGTGTTCCTATCTGACTTACTTTCCCCTGTGGAATATTCCTCTGCTGTATGTATGTATGTAAGTGGGTAGGTATGTATGCAGAAGCCATGGATTATTGGTTGGTTGTTGCTTAGGTACAAACAAGGTACATATCGGGACGGTGTTGCTTACACAAATTAACGTGCTGCCACACTGGGATTGCTGTCACAACACCGTCCTCAGTCCCACCCACTCACATACTGACACCGGGCCAACAGTCCTAGTACTGTTCCCTGTAGTGTCAGGCGTCTGGCAGGGCAGCAACTAGATTGGTGATTATATAGTTAAGTCTTTGGTATGACTCGGCGGTGGCACATGGTAAAGTGAAAACAACGTAGACATTCCCCAGTGTGGCAGCGTACAGTGTCTATATGCGAATAAAGGACTTTAATTTTTAAAGAAATCTGTAAATGATGTGATGTTCCGCTGACCCCTGACCCCTTCCTCTCATCACTACCGCTCCTTCTTCTCCACGTCACCTCACACAGACCCAAACTCCACACAACATCTCCTCAGCTAACATCACCCTTGAGATGCCAGTACCTATGTTGGAGTTATCTTTCGACGTTTTTTGAAAGACATCAATAAACTTAACGCGGGGCGTGGCGGTGAAATTAAATCCCTGCTTGCTTCTAAGGAGAAACCCAGTAGCTATAGTATCGCTTCTATTTCTGGTAATCTTAACTATACCGTTTCATTGTTACAGGGAATGACGCTACCTTAATATAACTGCCTAAGCCTCCCACTTATGTACCGTTCCCATTTATGACACCCCTACACGGCGCCCGCCCCACTCTCCTCCCCTTCCCCCCGCGGAAACTTCCCCCTCTCCCCTCGGAAACTTCACTTATCCTCCGTGTCATCCTAACCTTAACAAAGCCACAGCTCACGCATCCTCCGCCTCCAGTCTACTAATTACTCTCTGCTGGCTCCACGTAAGCCAGCTCATATTTTGTTACAATGACTTTTTAAAAATAATTGCCGTTGTTATATTTAGAGAAATCTTTTCGGGTGTGGTCGCTTTTTAAAGGGCATGCGCAGAAACTGTTGAAAAAGGCCGGATGTGCGCATCTCTTATGCTAGAATAGTTGTCACCGAATTGTCCATTCACTTTCATATCATTGAAAGCTTTCAAGTCCCTGTGCAAACACACTGTCTTCATCAAAATTACGATCTGCTCCCATGTTACTGACACCACAAGATAACTCCGCCAGACGTGTGCACCCAAGGTGCCAGCCAATGGTGCCACTGGGAAGGAGTTTAAACAGTCTGGTGGCCGATCTGTCATGGTTTGGAAAGGAAAGGGCATGACCTACAAAACAATATATCCTGCGCTTTGTGCAGTACAACCTCACTGGCGCGATCTACAGATGATATTCTGTAGCCCTTCGTACTGTCAGCGTTGCAGCCAGTGGGACCAGATGCCATTCTCCAGGATGACAAAGCCATACCATGCAGGGCTCGTGTCGTAACCACCTTTCTGCAGCAGCAGCAGCGATTGCCAGACTGGCCACCAGACTCACCTACGATCGAGCACCTGTGGGATGTGCTGGGCCGTCGCCTGGAGGCAAGCCACCCATCGCCCGCCCAGCTGTTTCTTTGGCTTCAGCGGGAGTGACAGGCGATCCCGCAAATTACTCTGGGGACACTGGTTTAGTCCATGCAGCAACAGTCCCTTGCTTCCGTGCAGGCCAGTGGAAGGGCACACACGTACTTTGTGGCAGAGAGTTTTGGTGGTGTAATGAAAATGCCCATTACATCTGTTGTCGATCGTTACAGTAATGAATGAGGTACATTCTAACTTCATTGTGACTACCGGTATGTGTTTTGCATCACGTAGCCCGGTCAATTTGTGCTGGTCTTTCTATTCTTTTGAGCAGTAAATACTATATATGTGCGTGTGCCTCGAGTTGGGGTGTATGTGTGTGTGTGTGGGGGGG
>SMGT01016065.1:43891-55740 GCA_004794575.1 Lanistes nyassanus
CCAATAACAATATGCGTCAAAACTTCTATAACAAAAACTATCAATGACCGTCCCGCCACAACGTTAACAATAGTAAAATGAACAACAACAAAAGAGTTATAGCAACAATACAAAGCAAGAAATCTAAACTCAAGTTAAACTATAACAATGACCAAACAACCTTATGTGAGCAAAACACAAGCGCGCTCGTTAGAAAAGTCCATGGATGCGCGCAAAACCAATTTGCTGGGAGAAGTCCATCAAAATGTCAACGTCCCGGTATCGAGATATAGCGACCGGCTGCGAGTTTCACAGTTCATCGGTTGTCTCTGGATTCCAGGCAGCGTAACACACGGGAAAATGTTCAATGTCACTGTAGCACAATGATTCGAATACAGCGTCGCAGATAATTTGGTAAATACAAATGTGACATTAACTTATAATCGCAGTAAACAGAGTCCGGACCAGAACGACCACGGAATCCGCAGGAAAAAAAATGCCAACACCTAACAGGGGAATGTCACATGCTAATACAACTAACAAAAAAAAACAAAACAAAAAAATTAATTGATTGGCCGTATTCTCAACTTCATAACTCCAAAACCTGAATACATCAATAACCCAACTAATAAAATAACCTAATAAAACAATAATAAAAATACACCACAAATTCATAACCAGCTGAAAGAAAAAGAGGAAATCAAATCAAATTACAAGAATTAAACGACAAAGCAAATTTAAATCCAATAAAAATTCAACGGATCAATGAAGGAAAGAAAAACACAACATGAGCAGATACGATGTCTCAGGGCCCAAAAAATAACGCGAATTTCATGGTGAGCCCAAGCGAAAATCCTTGAATAAAAAGAAATAGTTCAGTCACCATGTCCATTGTTCAAACTAGTTCCCATAATGCCAAATAAACAAGTACGATATTCTAAGTTGACGACGAGGGAAACAAAAGTTCAAATATATCTCATTATCCATGATTTTCACCGTGAGTAGAGCAGCTGGTCTCTCCCACAGATCGCCCCAGCACCGGATACAGGCGACTAGTGGTGCTGGGTCCCAATATCGTCATGGGAATGTCCACACTGGTGTCGTTGTTTGGAGGCGCCGCAGAATTCAGGAACACTGTGCGGCCGGTGGAATCATCGCCTCCTGACTGGGCAGGAACCTCAGGTTGTGGGGGTGGCGTGGCCTCAGAACGTCGAAGGGATCGGCTCATCACTGACTTAATGGCCGACCAGTATTTAATGACTAAAATAATGCAAACTATGAGGCCGACAAGAGCTAAAATCCCCCCAGTGGTAAAAAGAGGCCAGCCGGGTGTGGGATAAGGGGAAAATGTATTTGTCTCAACCTCTCGCACACTGCTCAGTAGATGCGACATAGGAATTACTTTCAGGCCTTGAAGATTCTGTGGGATGGGCACTGTTGTAGAATTTGGAAACGCGGATTTAAAAGGATGCCATACCGAAATATCACTGGGGTCCCAATGGCGCAAAAGTTGATTATAACTGTCATTAGAAGACCACTCCCACGCCTGTCGATGTGGGCGGTATAGAGCTAGGACAGGGCTAGTGACATGGCATCCAGCCTGCAAATTTACGAGAGCTAAGGGGGGCAAAATCCGAAAGGTACGCGACAAGCGGCCATTACAAAGTTCTGTGAAAGAGATCGCAGAGGACATGCTGACAGCCCAGAGCCCTTCACCGAGGGAAGTGGCAACTGGTAAAGAAACATCAACATGAACAGTTCGGTCGCAAGAGGATTCAATACCCACAAGATCATTCAAAAACAGGGAATAAATACAGAATCTCGCCGAGTGCAGCATGTACGTGGGACTATTTAACTCACAAAACCGGAAACCCGGGTGAGAGCACATCACGAGTTCTGCATCCGAGAGGAAAGTAATTCTCGTCCGACTGAGATCAATGGCCATGGCCGAACTCTCAAGACGGTATTGCGCAGTAGGCAGGGGCCACGACTGACTCTTGTTAGCGGGAAAGAAAGGAACAGGGAGGTTGTGTGCAGTATACACTTCCAGCACCTGGCGAAAATCTAACAAGGGTACCGTGAGCATGACTAAAATTCGATGCGCTTCGAGAACAGCCGTACAAGAAAGGGACGTGTAATAAGTCCATAAGGAGGTGAGAGGGTCGAAAGGTAACCCAAAGGGAGGTTGAAGGTTACCCTTGATAGAAGTCAAAATGTTTTGAAGTTCAACTGGACTCACAATACTAGGAGTGAGGCGGCCCAAAGATAGCATATTTAGTTGTAATTGTAAATGGTCCAAGTATTCAGCGGCGCGGAGCACCGACTGGCGTACCTCTTGCACGAGTAGGTCCAGATGAATATAAAATTCCAAAAGGCCAGTGGTGACAGTGGTGTCAGTGTTCAACTTCTGCACCATGGAGGTTAGTTTAGTGTCCAGCTGACGCATGCTGTCCAGTGCACGATTTAGGGTCTGGCGATTTTCTTGCACATGCGTCTGGGTTATGTTTAAAATAGAAAGGCTGTCCTCGAGGACATGAGCCAAGGTGCGCTGACCATGTTTAAGTTTGTCAACCGTCGCCGAGATACGGTCAATGTCCGCGTCCGATGCTGTACCAAAGAGAAAATTCAACGCATGTCCCACGAATGGCAGCAGCGAGCGTTCAGCGCGGGAATGCAGGGGTCGACGAGCTATAAAAGAGTTGAGGATACCCTCGTATAATTGACGAAGGCTCTGAATATCATGCCCTAACTGTGTAAAAATATTGACGGCATCGGATCGTTTCAGATATTGAGACCGTATTACCGCTTCCCATGTCCCATTACTGGCTCGGTCGATCCCATGCGGGATGTTACGTAAAAAGGATTCATACAAACTGAGATCGACCACAAATGTAACCACCCAATTAGCCCTTGTGGTAGTTACTTCCCCAATTTTACGAAAGGCCACATTATCATGCAGTAAAATCTGGCTACTGGTGAGACCAAGAAGTACAGTGAAGGCGACAAAAATCCCACTATCCATCTGAAAAAAAAAATGAAGTGGAGACCAGTATT
The DNA here is from genome assembly GCA_004794575.1 of Lanistes nyassanus. Lineage (NCBI taxonomy): Eukaryota > Metazoa > Mollusca > Gastropoda > Architaenioglossa > Ampullariidae > Lanistes > Lanistes nyassanus. The sequence goes on from SMGT01016065.1 coordinate 46,925, forward strand.
ATCGACTATATCCAAATACTATGTACAAACAGTCATCGAGCTGACTGAACCATATATACATGAAATGAAGCCTAAAAATCCCTAAGGCGAACTAAGCAATGTTTGCAAAGCTAACCGTTTTTGCTTCTCCTCCTGCGACCTGACTACCGCAGCCTGTTTAGTCTTCTCCTCCAAACGTACAACAATAGATAACACCTGATCTAACTTGGAGATGACGACACCACTAACATCTGAAATCTGACCTTCCACAAAATCGGCAGTATTTAATACGACAGTTGCGGCTATACTTGGTTCACTAGCAAGTTGGGGGCTAGTGGAAGCAGCTACTTTATCCTGACGAGAAAGACCGTCCGTTGAGGGATCCTCCGGGGAGATTCTGTTGGAAAAGAGTTGCTCAACAGTTTCGGGGACTGTAGTGTATACAACCGAAAGCGTACCGGTGTCACCCTCGCAGTGATCTCGTGCCGGCTGGGCAGTCTGAAGTTTCTCAGCTAAGGCCTTAAGGGGAATGTTGTCATCGTCGCTCCAGTCTCCACTATCAGACCTGTCTCTGTCAATTAATTGTTGAAGGGGGACGTCATCGTCCTCGTCAGTGCTGGGATCGGTGGAGCTATCATCAGGGGGAACAACATAAGTTGCGGACCGTTTTTGTCTATCGTCAGTGAGCAGCGGGACATCCCATTCTTCACCCTTCGCTTTACGTAAGTGCTCGGCATGTGTTTTGTGCACCGTACCATCAAGCTGATTCTTAATAATGAAAGTAACAGGGGTAGGCTGGTCAATCACGCGAAAGAATGGTTTCCAATTGGGCTGTAGTTTGGTGTTTTTCTGGTGGTGTTTTAAATAGACAAGATCCCCAACCTTAATGTCAACAGGTTTGCAATGACGGTCTGCGTATTTGGCTTGGCGTTTCTTAGCCTTCTTCAAACGACGGTGAACCAACGTGAATACCTTATGTTGCTCTTGGAGAGCGAGTCGATGGGGTTCATCTCCCATGTACCTGGAGCGGGGCTTCAGAATGTTATCTAACGGTAATACTACATCCCGGCTGTACAACAGAAAAAAAGGTGAGAAATCTGTACTTTCGCTAACACTAAATCTAATGGCAGCCAAGGACTGATTTAAAAAGACATCCCAAGTGGCCAGATCGTCTTTGGCTAGTTTAGCCATGACGTCATGCAACGTGCGATGAAAGCGCTCAACTTTAGCGTTAGACTGAGGGTGGTAGAGACTAGTGGTGATGTGTTGAATATTTAACTGCTCAGTAACCTCCTGGACTATGTGATTGACATTTTCCGTGCCATTGTCAGAAACAATCTGCAACGGGCAGCCATACCGAGGAAAAATCTCGTTGTAAAGAAGATGAGCAATAGTGTTAGCAGTTTTGTCTGGAACAGCAAAAGCCTCAGGCCAACCAGTCAAATGCTCAACAAAGCTAACAATGTAAAGATTGCCAGCCAATGAACAGAGATCCGGGTCACGGCACCAGAAATGTACCATTATGGCGAACCACGGCGCCAGGAAGGTACCATTATGACGAGGTACGGCACCAGAAATGTACCATTATGGCGAGGTACGGCACCCGAAATGTGACATTATGACGAATCACGGCGCCAGAGATGTAGCATTGTCCGTCTTAATCCCACAACACCCCATCGAGACATGCACCACACTCCACGGACTCATGTCCTTTGGTCCATCAAAGTTTTATTTATCGTCGAATGTGAATCAGCGTGGCGGGCCGGCTTACAAACTCACTAGGTCATCTCCAGGCTATCTCCGGTCTAAGCATTCAGAATCGGAATCAGAATCAGACTCAGAAATCAGAACAAACCCCAACTCTCAACCCCTCTCCCCTTTCCCCACTAGAGTTTATATATTAGCCCTAAATGTCGGTGGCTGACCTTTCCCCATCTGCACGTGTGACTGTGGTGGGCAACTGCATTCTTGGTGACCCTAGTGGACGATGCATAGTTTGGAGTTACTGTTCTGTTGTGTATAGTTACTGAGTGGAGTGTGACTTAAAATGGTGTGTCTGACCTCTCAGGTATGTCTGGCCTGCTAAGGATTAAGTTCAGGCTCAGATCTGTCTTGGATGGAATGTTTGTTTCTAGGCTGTACTCTATGCCCCTAACTAACCTACCTGCTACCTACTCCCTAGCACGCATATTGTTACACAAGATTCTTCCGCATGTCGCACGAAAGTTTTGTACAAGCAGAAGACACACGGTCGTAAATTCAGGGATGCTATTTCCAAAGATCTACAGCATTAAATGAAAAGTCAGTTTATCTGACCAGTGAACTGATACCTGCCATACTCGCGACGATGTCAAACTGGACTGCTCCTCACTAGATAGAACGATTTTTCTGATTGGCTGGAACACTTGCAATGTTCTGAAGCCATGCAAAAAAAAATAGCGCTGTGCTCTATCCGGGCGAATATTGAGCCTGCATCGAGAGGCCCCGGACATCATTTCTAATCAACCTTTTACCTCCCATATATGGTAAACATTGCGCTCAAAGCTGAAAACACGGCAATGTGTAAACGTCGCTTAAAGGTCATTTGGGTGTAATTTGTATACATCATCATGCCTCTTTCATAATGCACGGTATTACAAATAACAATTTTGGTGTGGCACACGTAATGGGAATGTCATGTAACACATACGTTCAGAAACTGCGATGTGATTTTTCTGTGGACTTTTTTATAATTAAAAAAAATGTTGTTCACTGTTACTTATTTCGTATTTTCCATACTGCCAATCGTGCGGCTTGAATGGTGCATGACATTCTGATAGGTAGGATAACTTAGTTTCCATACTGACAATCGTGTCTTGGATGGTGCATGATATTCTAATAGGTAGGATAACTCAGTTTCCATAGTGACAATCGTGTCTGGGATGGTGCATGATATTCTAATAGGTAGGATAACTCAGTTTCCATAGTGACAATCGGGTCTTGGATGGTGCATAATATTCTAATAGGTAGGATAACTCAGTTTCCATACTGACAATCGTGTCTTGGATGGTGCATGATATTCTGATAGCCAGGGTAACTCAGTTTCCGCTTTCCCCACTCACCCTTTTTCTCCCACCTGACCCTCACTTACCCTTACCCAGTACACACTATTCCCTTTCTTGTTAAGAATTCCGAATTCCACGCTCGCGTAAGTTAATGCATGGCCGACTTTGTGCATCACTGAAAGAGTACGTATAGGCCTATTTGTGTCTTAGTTTTATATGAATGTAGGCCAATATTATGGATAACCATACACCTCACCGCATATTTGTACACGCATATTCGCGGATACGTGTTCACGCGCATTCCCTTATGCGTGGCTGTCTCCATCTTCGCATTTGTTGTCAATCACCCGTGAGTCAGCCTGTACTTCTTTTCTCTTGCTCACTCACTCTCCCTTTCCTCTTTCTTTTGCTCGTTCGATTTTTTCTTCCTTCGTTATTTTGGAGTTCCTTCTTTCATTTCTATGTTGTACAGCTGTGTGCATGTCCCTCGTTTACTCTTCTTGTTGGCTGCTGTTTCTTATTATCACACTTAGCAGCAGTAGGAATAACAACAGAAGCAGCTCCAGCATCTGTAACAGAAGTATGATTGCTATAACCACGAGAGCTTCTGTTACTAACTAGAAAACGCTGTGGAGATGATGGCATGAATTTGGATCACGAACTTATAATAATATGTCCGAACACTGTCCTTCTCTTCCAGAATGAATATTGCGCAAGTTTACACCTCGTGTATTTGTGAAGACGCTGTGGAAGGTATTGTCACAGGTGCTTGCCCAAACTAGGTCATTACCTCAGAGTCTGGGGATGTTCGCCTGAAACTGGAGCACTGGTATCCAGGTGAGCATTTTCTAAACAAAGTCCCAGTATGAAAGATGTCGCACCGACTGATTTTTTTAAAAGCTCAACGGCCCAGGAATCTGCCAGAAGCCACGCTAATGTTGAAAGTCGTGACATGGCCCCAGGGGGCGCCTTCTCCCGGGGGCAAGGTCAGCCAGTGGCGTTGACTCGTCAAGACATCCCCACTAGGACAAGGACCCGATGTTTCACGTTGAAGGCATAGCATCACGTCAGCAGGAGCGAGCTGTCATATGGAGGACCCCACAGAGAGACTCCTAGACCTCACTTGGACTTCGCAGACATCACCTTTTTTTTCTTCAATGGAATTTATGGGCAAAGATGGCTTGCATAAGTGCTTGCATATCCTCTTCACACGTAAAATGCACAGGGTGCACGGAAGGGGCTTAGGACAGCTCTTTTCACCAGAACGGCAGTTATCAACGTTCATGCTGCTCATAAATATTATTAAACGTCATCAGACACCTCCATGAAGGATAACAGATTATATTTTCTGTCAAAATTTAAAAAGAAAAACCACGTGGGTATTCAGATTTCAGAACATGTCATATCAGGCTCTTACGGGAGCAAATACAATTATATAGATATAGCCGTGTAGATTGTCTAACTACACCGTGAAGCTTCACCAACCGGGAATTTGAATATCTGAAAACAGTTCGGTACCAGACTGTAAAGTGTTTGATAATTACTTTAAAACATGGAGGTTTTATACACGTGTGTGTGTGTGTGTGTGGTCATGATAATAAAATGGGTACCATCAATTGCGCCATCAAATAAAAACAGATGATATTTCACTCAACAGTGTTTTCGTGATAATAGTAAGGGAGAGAAAAAACAGTTCTCTCTCTCTCTCTCTGTCTAGTTCGTCATAAGAAGACCTCAGACATTCCATTACGCACGGCATACCTTCAGTAAGTAGCGTTCATTGCTTGACAACATTTTTGAGAATAAATACAGCAGATTGCAGGACAAAGCCCATGTTAGATTTGCTTCTAGCTCGGGATCTCTTGAACTCACAAATTCCAGTCAGCTTCATCATCACGTCGCAGACCTCAGTTACAAGCAGAAAGTAGGTATCTGAAGGTTTATACTTATCCCACCCCTAATACTAATACTTGAAGATGTTGCGTTTTTCACAACCGTGAAGCCCTTCTAATAATAAAATCATGCCCACCTTTCTTGATGACACAGTCACGTGCTCCATCAGGGGAGGTAATTTGTTTTCAAATTTCCGTCACGTTCTTGGCCTGTCTGAAAGCGGATTGCCACACCGGACAGTTATGCAACGTGAAGCATTAATGGGCGATGCAACAAGACGCCCCGCGCTGTCCAATAAGAGAAAGTGCTGCTGATGCGATAGCCACTAATGAAATCAATGAAATGGATTGTGTTTTCCATTTCTGAAGAGTAACACGGGAGGGGACGGCACTCGGGATGCCCAGGGCTCAGGACACGTTGCAGCGACACCGGCTAATCCCGACCTCTCGGGTTTAAACAGCGCTGCGTGCCCTGGCCGCCTGCGAGCCGCGGCCCGTGTAGATTACTTATCCTTCCAAATTTGTCTTGTAAACTGGCGCGAGCCAGTCAGGCTTGAGTCGCACGTGCCAAATTGAGCGAGCAGGGGTCCCGCCACATTTGGTCTAGGGCAAGTGTGTGCCCATAGTTCGTCTTGGGGTGTTTGGAAGCCGGCAACCGTTCTGTTTGGAATGGCAAGAGCCATACCGCAAGGGAGTGCACCCAAGAAGGGAGTAAAGCCTTGCCGAAAAAAGGGAAGATCTCGGGTCTAGAACACCAGGGAATCGCTTTTCTTGTGACTCCGAGGTGTTTCCGCGAAGCCGCAAAGAAGGCGAGCCAGGCGGAGGGAGGCGGGAAAATGAATGCTGGGAGGGGAGGCTATTAGGTTCTCAGAAAACTAGTCCCCTGAATGTAAATGGCGTATAAGATTATTTCCTTTGTACTTCTTTTTGTACACCCAAACTCTGTCAGACTGGAAAAAATCGATTAGTATCTCATTGTCAATGCGTATCTCTAGAATGAAGGAAGGACAAAGGAACACAAGGATACACTCACACAAGCCCTACGTTGATGTACATACATGTACGCGAACCTACACGAAATTATAAAGAAACTACACAGAATATAAAGTTTCAAATTGTTCATAAAAATTTTTGTGTGCATTTATTTATCCGCATACATTATTTGAATGTCTGCTGAGTAAGCAAGATAGTGAAAGAATGAATTTATGAATCAGCAATTGACAATGACAATTTGTTTATTCAGGTAGTCTTAAGCCCGTAAACAATGGGAGTATATCAACACAAGGCAAGTTATAGTATATGCAGTTAACTCAGGTATAGCTGATCTAACAATAAATGAGCGACAGAATTTTTCAACACGTAGTGAAACTGAAACGTTTCATACAACAACAACAATATGCAAGCAGTGTGAAGTCATTAACAAGCAGTTGCACTGCCTCTCTGCGTTGTAGTGGCTTATAAAAAAAACAAGTTATAGACTCCGTCTTAATTTGGAAGAACTGCTTGCGAATTACGCTGATAAAAGGAACTAGGAAGTGTTTTTGTAATGCTGTTCAGCAATATAAAGCTGACGCAGTTCAGCACATCTGGGACAGATAAAAACCAAACTTTCCTTGTAGTTTTTGAGTGTGTGTGTGTGTGTGTGTGTGTGCAGTAGTACCATGCAAAGAATGCTGTAACTATATGTTTGAATTGCTGTTTGTGACAATTTAAATTTTCTGGTTTTGATATAAACCTATCAGTGAACCTCTTGTTTCATGTTTCAGGTCTAAAAAGATATGAACTTCGAACTAAGGATGATTTGCATGAACTATAGCATGAAAACCTATCGCTAATATTTTAATATGCCACTCCAAATGGTATCATTCCATAAGTCTTCCCTTGAACTCTTAAAGTCTTAGTTTAAATTCCGTCAGATATTATTTGATATTGACAGCTCCTGACTTCACCATACTGCTCCAAAACCATCCTGCTAAATTTCCAACATGATGTAATTAACCCATGTTGTCTTAATAATATTGTGAATATTGACCATCACATTTGCCACCATCTTTGAAAGGCGATTTGAGGGTGCATTAGTTATCTTCAACCCATAGGCGATACGTCTAACGTACACAACAAACGATGGGTAATGGCCACATTCATCATAAACCATTTTCATTAAGGGTTTTGATGTAACAATTATAAACGTTTTTATGGCAAGCAGAGGTACTTTTTCTATAATATTGATATCAGTGCTTTAACCTTATACCTCTGGTCCATGCAACAGGACTAATTGTATTTGTGTGTCAAACAGCTGGAAAAAATGAAGGACTGTAGCCTCCAGAGTACCGTTAAAATGCTTATTTACGTGCCTTTAGTCTGAAGAAAGAAAGAAAGAAAGAAAGAAAGAAAGAAAGAAAGAAAGAAAGAAAGAAAGAAAGAAAGAAAGAAAGAAAGAAAAACAGAAAATGGAAAAAAGAAAGGATTGATGATGCATGCATGAATGAGGAATTTATTGTTTTTATATTTCAAAGTCCTTGGAGTCCACCAGTTAGCAGTTTGCTGAATATTGCTATACACAAAGAACTTGAATAGGAAAGGTCCTATTCATATTATGTTTAGATTTAAGGCAATAATTTTTTAGTAGCTGAATTTTTGTAGACAGTTTGTCGAGTTTGTCGCATGACTTGTATAAAATCTCACGATTGTTGCAGAGCAGTTTGACTGCTCGAGAGGCAGGAGTAGCGGGAGGAAATGCGTGTTGATTATACATCTAAGAAGTCATAGTTCTTGTCGTTGTCCATTGACCGATCATCCTAGCGAATGTAATTTGTCTGGTCTTTTACGTCGAGACATCAGCTAATAGTAACCAGACAGCCCTATAAAAGGGGTCTGTGTGCAAGGAAATACGGACGCATTAGAAGAGATCTGAGCCTCAGATCCACCGTCTCACAGTCTTGACCATAACTGCGTCAACACATAGCTTAAAATTGTGAAAACTTAGAGCTCCCCAGCTGCAGTACCCAACATTCGACTGCGAAACTGGAGGAGACGATTCGGAAATGAGACTGTCACGATACACAAGCGCCCAGTGGGAGACTTGTAGTGACGCAGTTAAACGCAACACAGTCGTGTTTGCTGACAGGAAAGGCTGATATGACACGTTCCGAATGTGTACGAAACTTTTTCCTCTCTTTTTGTCAATTCTACAGCACATCGGATATCTTTTGTCTTGCAGAGAAATCTATTCTGGCTCAATATTAGACTCCCAGTGTGTTCGTTGTCCAGAGAATCTTCCCTCATTGTCGGACTGTGGTCACTTTGGAAGGTCCTTACTCGCAGTCCTCCGCGAAACTGAATTATTTCTCTAACGGTCAGCTGCTATGACTTTGCTGGCCAATATTTAAACTGCTGGTGAGGACTTCTCTTGTTCGCCATGTGCCATAAGGCTCGAAACGGTCGGAATTTTCTCCGATGCTGGGACGCTACCTATAGCTGTTAATTTCTGTCCCGATGTCGGGTTTGGCGAGCGCCGCGTCGCACTCTTCCAAATTTGCCCCAAACTGGCTACAAACAAGCGATCCGCGAGCAGTCAACAGTTTACTCGCCCACTAATACGTTTTCTCGCCGCACCAGCACGTTTCCTCTCTCTGCAGAATGTCGTCGGCCGGCACGAGCTATTCACTGCCTCACGTCGCCTTGGAGCAGGGAGACAGGTAGCGCGGCGCGAGCTTTGTCGTCCTCATCCCCGACAAGCGGCGTCAGACACTTTCTGGAGGACCTGGCTCATTGACGCCTGCTTTTGTTTTTAAGTGGAATAATGAAATACGCAGCAAGCTCTTCGGAAAATCAATATCAACATTTCATCTACAGCCTGCCGAACGTCCGTGATAGGACATTGAGAAATCCCTAGGTTTCA
>SMGT01016065.1:56634-82494 GCA_004794575.1 Lanistes nyassanus
CCACCCCTGCAATGTGCCGTCATAGTGAGGCTATTACAAAACATTGAAAAGAAGCAGGAAAAGAAGTGGGTGGGAACACATCTCCAGGGAAAGCCTTGTACCAACAGACAGGGTCCAGGCGTCCAAACATCGCATTGCCTTTGATCCTTCAGTGTGCACCAGGCATGGGCTTGCCACAATGGCGCCCACCTCGGCACGTCGGCAAAAGCGGGAGGAGAAAGCGAGTGCCCCCCCCCCCCCCCCCCCCCCCCCCCCCCCCCCCCCCCCCCCTGCTTTTTTCCNNNNAGCCTCTCACATTCGCCATCCGGACTGTCTCTTTCCTCTCCCCCATCCTCAATGCAATCCGACGTTCAAAGCTGCGCCCTGCACGGCTCGCGCTGAGTGAGTTCAGAGTAGTTCGCGAACACCGAGGGCACCTTTCCTTGGCAAGTCATCTCCTGAACGTTTTCTCATACATTCTGCAGGAACAGGATATCTGGCCGCCACTGGGGTCAGTAACTGACGTAAACAAGGCCCTTTTTTTTTAATCGGTTTCTTAGTGAACTTTTCTGTCCTGTCCCTCCTCTTATAAATGCCCTGCCATTTCATGCACATGCATGTTCTTTTTTAATAACAGACTCTTCATAAATCTGTCTCGTCGTCTTCATTGAGAGACCATGCATCATTCTCCTTAGCTGCTTGCGGCAGTTTAGAATGTCTGCTGGCTGGTGGGGTGGGGGGCCTAGGGTAGTCCCACTTCACGACGTGCTTAATTAAATATACCCAACACATCTCCCTTCACGACATGCCTACATAACCCAACACATCTCCCTTCCAGATGTGCTTATATGAAGACAGCGCATGTTTCTTTAGGATGTGCCGACATAAACGCAACACACTGCCAACGAACGATTTGTAAAAACAGTGCAACGGAAACGTTGTCCATTTTCATCCGCTCGGCGTCGTAATCTGTATCCAGTCGTTTAACTCCCCTTCGCCGCTCTGTGCATCTCCTTATTAACAGCTTCTCACTCGCTCGGCAAGGCAAATGGCTGTGAATATGATCGATGGAAATAATTTGAGGTCGGCGCGCATTGGGTGAAGTGTCGTTTGTTCGCCTGAATGCCGCACGTGCCGCACGAGCAGAGGAGGTGCTTGGTCCTCGCCCGCCGACGGACCGCCCACTTTTGGCACAATGCCGCTGAAATCCTTACTTCGTCTGGTCGCCTCTCACAGGGATTGTGCCCTGCCAGGACTGGGCACCGGAAGACCTCTTCCATTTCCAAATGAGGCCCATCGGGAGACGCCAGCACTGGGTCCCATCGCGAGCGGTGGAGGACGGTGCTCAGAGAAACCCCACACATATCCAGTGCCGGCTCTTTGCTCCACCCCTTCCTTCCCACCCCCTCTCCACAATGTCTTGTGTTCTCTAGGAGACAATGCCCCGACAGCTATCCCACACTCCTCTAGTCCCAGCCCCGTCTTCAAAAGCAGGACAGAAATAGAACGATTTCGGTACACCATTCTTTCGAAAGCAGGTTGTGTGACATTTGACAGCTGAACAGCATCACGAGATATCAAAAGCTGCGAAGATTCACTTGGTGTAAAACAAAGGAATAAAATTGAAATCGATCATGGTGAAAGCTTGCTGATCAGGCAGTAAGCTGCTAGTGGTGGTGGGGGGAGGGGGCAAAAGACTGTAAGCAGTTCTTGTCTCTGGGCTTTGTGGCAGCCTCTCATACTGTTTGCACGTGCTCTGTACTAGTTGGTGAAGAACCTGCGAACCAGACATGGAAGTAAACTGTCTGCAGTCAGCCTCGTTGTATCCCTGGTGCTTAAGTTTCGCCGTGGCTAATTTTGTAACAGGGAAGAAGGGAAAAGTATTATTTCCTTCTCTTGTACCTGATATAGCTGGTAATCTAACAACGTTGCCGGCTTCTAGAAAACCACATTTTATTAACCAATATTTTATTTCTTGTTTACGTGACTTGGTTCGTTTAACTCGAATTTTGACTCGTGGGATTTTTGTTGTCGTTGTTGATCTTTTCGAAGTTTCAAGGACTATTAGATCTGAGTTCCATTTTCAAACGATTCTTCTGTTTGTCACTGAGACGTGGGGCAGATTTTATTCGAGGATAACCGATAACTAGGGATATTTTAAAAATCAAGGGGGGAAAAGCAGTTGCCACCTGGGCTGTTAACAGGTAAATGGACCTGGCTGGATTGCATGAGAGCTCTTATCTCCTGTTCTACGTAAAGACGCATGTAAAATACACTGACAACCGCGCTTTACGACCGTTCTTATGGGTGGAAGTGAACACACAAACATTCATGCAGTCCGACCCAAGACTCTCCATAAATAGTAGTAGACCATAGTACAGGACAGATATGTTTCACAAATTTCGCCATACCATACAGAAAAAACACTCTCATAATCTAGGGTTGCGAGTAGTTTCTTATAACACGACAACACTTTCAAGTGACACAGATGTATCATCTTTAAATCTCGGGAATATCGTGTCGTTTCATATGTATAAACGTGTTTCTTAACTGGGTAAATGTTCGTCGAAGAGTTCTTGATTCTCCTTCGAAGCAACCAGTCGGATCGAAGCTTGTAGTTTCAGACGATCTTCGACATTCATCAAACATGGCCTGCTAAGGAAACGTGTCAGTACTGTTTAAGGACACCAGTATAAGGGAACAATGTTGCTTATTCAGTTCATAAAAAACCTGATACCGCTGCACGAAATTCCGAGTGGATTTAGAAAATGTTTGATCAGATGTCGCGCGAAATAATTATATGACTGGACTCCCAAATAGTCATCTAATGAAAAGTCTGAATCGTCTTAAACGCCCGCCTTCCCACCTCAGTTCCCAACATGTATACACTGGTTATTAAAATTAATTCATAATTGACACTTATTACGAAAATTAAACCGTATAATATACACTGATTACGAAAATTAAACCGTATAATATACACTGATTACGAAAATTAAGCCGTATAATATACACTGATTACGAAAATTAAGCCGTATAATACACGCTGATTATAAAATCAAAACGAAGAAATTTAGATTCTCAACAAAGGCGTTAGAAATTGTTTTCACTGCTGAAAGCGTTAAAAAAATCTGTGGCGAGGTCTTGTGCATGCGCGTGTGAATGAGCGATGGGGCGAGCTGGAGTTTTCCCTTTTGCCATTTTCAGGAAACAGATGGCTTAGATCCTTAGTTTATTTACAATCGTCACACTGTATGTGTTGCACATTATTGTGGATTATTTTATTTACGTACTTTGTCGTCACCTCCGTCAGTAATGTTTTATAGCAACTAACACCGAGTACAAAGTTCAGTGCTATTTTCTGGCGCACGCACCCACAACATACGCATTTACGCGCGCGCATACCCACACACGCAGATATACAGACAAACCAGTACTGGACACTACACCTCTGACTCCATCACACACTGAATATCACTTGTTCTATCGCAACCAAAGGCTAAAACCACCCATGTAAACATTTTTTCAGACATAACACGGCAAATAACGTTACTCCGTTTCCTTTATTCAACGAAGATATTTTCTGCGCAAAATTGTCATTTAATATTTAGTATTCGGTCAAAATGTTGAATTACAAAATATCTAGGCTGCCTGTAAATGGTTTGTGTCTCTTCAACACACAGTGTTGCTAATGCATTGTTCTCCAACGCTATCCGGGCAAAAAGGCCTTATTCGTTCCCTCCCCCCCCCCCCACCAGATTTTTCGAAAATCACTGGTATAATTGTCACGATTTTATACACATATATACAAATATATATATAATATATATATAAATACAACACACTAGCGACAATTCGAAGACGGAAAGTCCTAAGAATGTTTGACTCATTCAGTCCAGAAATGAAGGTGTATAAACCTTGACGAACGGAGCCCATGAAACCGAATGGGATGTAGGTTTTTGTTGTTGCAGGCGTTTGTTCTCTGGAAACCAGAGTTCTGGATCCCGTGCTTCCACCACCCGGCTGTTTCTCCCTGTTCAGGCGTCGCGTCTGGCATTGCCAGCACCACTCACAGAGGCGCCGTCCGACTGACCAGCGTTGCCACCACTGCTGCCCGCTGCCTGGTCCCCGACCGCATCAGCTGCACCCTCTTCGGGCCCGTCCCTGTGGCTGTCGTGGAAGAGCGACGTCAGCTGCCCGATGGTCATGGAGTCGTCGATCATGCAGCCCGCCGTCTCCGCGGACTCGGCTACCGGCCGCAGGGTCGACTCCACCAGCGTGTGGATACGCTGCTCTATGGTCCGGCGGACCAAGAAGCGATGGATTCGGGTTGGTCTGAAAGACACACGTTCACATTTCCATTTCTGGAGCAGCGTGGATTACTTAGTTCTGACGGGTAGAGATCACCGAAATCGAAAGTGAAAATGTGACACGTGCCCTCCCAACCACCCACTGCCCCAGAAAAGAAGCCTACATTTTTACCGTGTGTGGCAACAGTCATACCAGAACAGAAACAACCTGTGCAGGGTTAGAGATTCTCTTGACGGGTGCATGTTTCAGTCACCTGGTCTGTCCAATTCTGTGAATGCGACCTATGGCCTGGGCTTCTTGGGCTGGATTCAAAATGGGTTCCACTAGTAACGCGTGCGTTGCTTCAATCAAGTTCAGTCCATTGGCACCTGAGTGATAGGGCAACAGCAGCACGGACAGGTCCTGCTTCTCCTTAAATAACGACAGGTTTCTCCTCTGGACAGAAACATGCTGCTGGGTCAAACGCTGCTCGTGAAATCGTAAGTGTGAGTGGAGGGAGGGGGATGTCATCGCCCGGTTGTTAACTTTATTTTTTTTTTTTACCCCGTCTTGTTCTCCTTTGACCGATACGTGGACATATTCAAACTGTACTTGCTGTGTGTCACCTAGCTAGTTTCCATTTGCACTTGAACCAGTTTAAATTGCGTGTAGTCATTAACACAGTCTGTGATAGAGGTCACTTCAGAAATCGAAATTTAAAAAAAATTATTCTTCCTTCCTCAGTAAACCCTTGAAAAATTTACTTAAAACTAAGTAAATTACTACTTTTGCTGACATAATCGTTACCAAACAAGAAAGTATGTTATGGGGTGAAAAAAAAGACATCACACACCCCACACCAAATTTTGTATCGGAAAGCTGTCTTTAAAATAAGTTATTGATACATACCTGAGCATTTCCAACACCCTGCAAACTTGTATGTGTGATGCCGTTTTCTTCCAGAGCCTTGCCAATCACATCTAGAACATCTGTCCACTATGCAAGCAATTTTAAAATTGCATACTTCAATAAACATAATGGTATTCTTGTCTGCACACATCATGCTTTATTATGGAACAGTAAATGTGTGTGCGTGCGTGTGTGTACGTGTGTGGTGTGCCTGTACATTTTGGTATAGGAGAATACGATAAAAAAAATTCTGTGGTTATTTCCCCAATATTGTGCTGTCTACCCATTCCTCAATACATGCAATGTCTTCTCGGTGCGTATCCAAGACTCGAGTTACAGGGTAAAGGCGTGTCGGACATCTGCAGCAATTAGTTACCCTGGCTGCTGTTCTAAGCCGAAATAATAGCAGGCCCTTGGTCAAAACCACAGTTAAAGTACACAAGTTTAAAGGTCTCTGGATGTCTTCCTGGGGCAACACAACCACAAATTACCAACTGATTTACAGCACTTCTTTGGATAACCGTCTTTCTCACTGCCCCTCCCCCCCCACCTTCCCTCCCTCATCCCCGTTAGGGGCGGTCCGTAGCACTATGATAACGCATGCTTATCGCTGATATAGACGGTCATGGGTTTTGGTGGTACTTTCTGGACAAGAGGCACCTGCTTACAAGTTTGGCCTTCGGCAGTTTTCTGCGGTGGCCCTAGTTTCCTGTCACTTCCTATTCCCCTCACACCCTTCATCCCCCTCCCCCCGTTATGAGAGTCTTCTTTCCTGGGCCCCCACTCCCACCCCACTGCCAGCTACAGATGCCGATTGTAAAAAACAATGGATGTGAATGACAACCAAGCATTGCTGGCACCACAAGCTGCAGCATGGTGAGAAAACTCACTGTGGAAAACACCAAAGTTTTGGCATCAGGTTCCGACTTCCTGATGTTCAGAAGGCACTGGACTACTGCAGTAACTTTGCTGGAATAGCTGCCCTGCAGACACACCAGAAAATATTTATGCGTTTGCGTTTGCCATCAGGGGTGATGCCTAACAGAGACACACACGCACGTTTCCTGCGTTAGTCTGGCAAAGCCCACCTTGACGGACACTCCAAGATCGACGGTGTCATCGAACCCCTTTGACTGCATGCTGACGTAGGACACCTGGCTCTCGGGCGTCATGTCACGACACATTGGGCACCTGACGGCCTTGGTGCGGAAGCCGAAGGAGTGTAGCTGCTTGAGCAGGCTCTCAATGCAGTCCATACAGTAGCAATGGCCACACTGCAGGACGCTCCACTGCAGCAGTCACATCAGCAGACGGCAACTGTCAGTTACCATTTCGAAAAGGATCACGTTTCCCCAATTTAAACGGGGGCACAGCTATTTTAAACCTTATTTGCACTTTTGTGATTTATCACTTCTTCAAGAACATCACTTTACATAACTGCTAACGTTAACAACATAAACTGATACTAGCTATTTTAAAACTTACTTTCACTTTTGTGATTTATCGCTTCTTCGAGAACATCACATTACATAACCGCTAACAATAACAACATATGCTGATACTAGCTATTTTAAAACTTACTTTCACTTTTGTAATTTATCGCTTCTTCGAGAACATCACATTACATAACTGCTAACGTTAGCAATATAAACTGATACTAGCATCTAGCTGGTAATGTCATACAGCAACTCAGCTACATGTTGCACACCCAGTGTGGTATTTCAACTGGACTGCTACAGGTGCACTCCACACCCAGTGTGGTATTTCAACTGGACTGCTACAGGTGCACTCCACATTACAAGCACAGAAAACATGACCCATGCATAAATAAATCACACTCAAGATTTATGCAATTACCACATAAAAGAGATTCTTTTAGAAAACAAAGCTAGCTAGTTCTGTACCAGCTAAAATTACGTCAACTTTCTTCCCCAAAAACTTCACCTTATGTCCCAGTTCACGCTCGCATATTGGACAGGTGTCAGGATTGCTGCCTTCTGACATTTTTGGTTGTGACTGCCAGAAAAAAAACAGCACAGACAACTTGGACAAAAACCTCTAAAGTAATATGTTATTGGTTTCATCTGTACGCATACCACTAATTGCTAGTGTAGTTTAAAAAAAATAGCCAGAACACAAAAGTTTTATAGTGCATTTAATTTTACAAAGGACCAAAGAACAAACACCATTAAGATACAAGGTCAACACTATTAAGATGAACTGTAAAGGATTTGTGGTCATAGGTTACCTTCGCCAGATTTTTCAGATACCTAAGCTGCCCTAACTTCTTCTGTAATTCTCCTCGATTCACAATATTATCAGTCATCAGCTTCTGTTGATGGGCTTCAACCTAAACAGATCAAAAGCCAAGCACTGTCAAAGCAATGTTCCCTAGGCAGGTCAATGTAATGTTCACTGAGTGTCAATGTAACCATCACAGAACATCGGTGTAATGATCACTGAGTTATCACCCTTAGTTATCACTAAGTATAACCTAATGTTTACTAAGTATCAATTTAATGCTCACTCTTACCAATCTGTAAACAGATGGTATGAATGCCTATATATCTCGCTCATTGTCTGTGTGTGTGTGTCTCTGTCTCTTGTCTCTCTCTCTCACACACGCGGGCATGCGAACATGCCTGTGGGGGCACACACACACATACATCTACACAATACATGCCATTAGCATGGGAACAAACCCCTAGTCATGCATGCAAACACATGATATAATCTGTTGAGTCCTAAAGGCAGTTTCCTCTTTTCTAGTTTACAAAGTAGCATTTAAAAAATTCCCATGATGACAGGGTGTTGTGGTAGAATAAAAAGTAACATAGTGACCTCAGCTGGCTCTAGGACGTTGACCTGTGTCCTGTCATTACGTGATTCATCTGTAAGCCTTACTCGCAGACGGAGTGTGGCCATACTAAGCTCATCTATGGCAGACACGTGCTCACGCAAAGCCATCCACAGCACACGCAGTTGCTGCAGTAAACAGAACACCTGAGGACTCAGCAAGTGTTTTCATATAACAAAGAAATGATCATTAACTAATCCAGATGCATAAACGGTTGTTGGCCTTTTCTTGCAGTTATACGGTTTAAGTTCATCTTGAAAAAATTGTTCCCATGAAAAATACAATCTTCATTTGAAATAAAAATTTAAAACAAGTCTGCCCTTACCTCAATGACCACAGAAGTCCATTGCCGTAATCAGTGGTATAAATCAATCAATAACTACAATTTTTACAATGTAAAATAGTTGAAGCATGCTCTCTAGCAACATATTTTGTCCTTTACAATCACTAGTTCTACCATTTAGCTCTCTTGCATAAACCAAAGATATATTTCCACTGATTTTTTTTTACTACCAAAAGCTTGTATTCTGGGAGAACAGTCACAATATCTGCAGAAATATCACTTTGATTTATGGCCCAACTTGAAGGTGGTCATGTCATTCATTAGAACAACCTTGCTTAGTTCCAGAAAGATGATTGTAGAATCAGCTATTCTTTTCCTTCATAGGATGCATTCATGTGATCTGCTCTATGCATGATCTATTCCTGTGAAACCCAGCCTGCTGGTCTTGGAGCTGTGGGTCAACAGTGTCTTTCAAGGATTCTGCTAAGCACCTTTTTTGGAGCTATTATTCCTCTCCAGTCTGAGCAGCAGCTGAGATTGCCTTTCTTGGACAGTTTGATGACGTGTTCCTCCTTCCACTCTCATGGGACAATTTCTTCTTCCCTGATCATTTTGAAGAGGGTATGGAGTATTCCACTGAGGTATTTTTGTCAGCTTTCAGCACCTCTGCCAGGATAATGTCAGGCCCTGCTGCCTTGCCATTTTTTAGCTGCTTGATTGTTTATAGTTTAAGGATCTCTTCTTTCCTTAGCAGGCTGCAGTCTACAGGCAGGTCACTACTGGCTGACCGTATTTCCGGTGGGTCTTGAAGATGCAGTCTGTTTAGCAGTTCCTCAGTCCTCCTTGTT
Organism: Lanistes nyassanus; assembly: GCA_004794575.1. Classification (NCBI taxonomy): domain Eukaryota; kingdom Metazoa; phylum Mollusca; class Gastropoda; order Architaenioglossa; family Ampullariidae; genus Lanistes; species Lanistes nyassanus. The sequence continues at coordinate 65,801 of SMGT01016065.1, forward strand.
CTTCCGTCTCTTTTCCCCAGAGATTGTCTTCTTATCCTTGTCTTTAACAGACCTTGCTGGATTACTGAACTTTCCACTTCCAGACAGCTTTTTGAAAGTGGCACAGAGACTCCACGTCCCCAAGCTGGGCTGCATTCTCAGTTACTGCTGCCAGGGTCGACTAATCTTGTCTGTTAATACTTTAATGCTTTTCTTTGCCTCTCTGTTCAGTTCTGAGTGTGGCTCCTTGTCTCTTGCTTTTTCAGTTCATATGAGGCTCTTGTTAACTGCTGCCAGCTTCTCTTTTCTTCTATCTTCTTTAGATTTTCTGTGGAGACCTGTTCTTTGTGGTTGTACGTCTTGGGCCCTAGAACTCTCTGGCATGTTGTTGTTACTACATGTTCAGCTTCCCAACTGTCTTCAATGGTCTTTTAACATATCCTGCAGAATAATCTGGTATCCTAGTTTGGAAGCACAGCTATTAGAAGTCATAAATTTTTCCCTTCGGCTGCTGCACTTTTCTGTGCAGACTTTTCTGAAAGCAGTATGGTTCTGACACACAACATTATCTCTACGAGTTTTCTCTGTGCCCTGCATATAAACCAAAACCTGATATAATCAAAACTATTTAATGCATATCTGTCTGCTCTAAACTGCAGTTTCTGCAGCCCGAGTGAAAGCTCCTGCCAAAGATCTGATCTTATCAAAATCTGCAGATTTAAAAAAAATGTGTTCTGTGTTAGTGTCTATAGACTAACATATGAGAACACTAATGAACAACTCCCTCTGCCACACTTGAATGGTTCTGCAAATGATGTACTGTCATCTCTGTTCCCGCTTCACCAGCTGGTGCCTAAAGTTTCAATGCCAACAGTCTTGCTTTGCTATGTTTTGTTTCAAAATTTCCTCACCTTAAATTCCTTTTTCAGTCCATCTAGTAGTTTGATGTGAATTGCTCCAAAATTAAGGCTCTCACCCTGCACTGAAATTGAACAATAGAAGAAACTCCTTAAGTGTCATGCATCAAAGTTTATAAACACTTAATACAGAATTACAAGATGGTTATGAAAGAATGCCAACAGCTGAAAAAGCAGTTCAACAAAAATGTTGTCAAACCAGACTACATTTCCCAACAAGCTACACAAGGCTATAACATAGTAGAAAATGATGCTTTTATCAGACAGACTATTTAATTGAACCTACTTACAACAAACACTTTTACACGGATCCCAACTGTCCAACTTCTAATAAACCCAGTGACATAACAGTTTCTCTCTGATAACCTAGGGCTTTCCACAATGAGTGACTGCAGTTTGTTTACTACTCAATTAGCATCTCACAGTCTGAGTTACAGGAGAATGTTTTCACACCATCACGACAACTGATGCTTTGGATATGATGGCAAGATACATGATGTCCATTACGGCATGCCTGATATGCATCTATGCACACATGCATGCTCACAATGGGTATTTAAGTCAGATGATGCAGGTACTGGCCCCAGTTGCTAATCACTCAATGTCCCACAGTCCTACAGTCATAAAAACCCTGGTTTGCTGGAAATGGGTTTTCTAGTAGGACCCCAAAAAATTAAAATCTATCCCACAACCTGCATTTTATGGTGAGCTACAGCATAGAAACCACAGATCCTGTCCATACGGATTTAAGCAAGAGACAGTACAGTGACTTTAATTTCCTCAAAATGTGTACATACTTTTTTTTGTACGTCCAAATGACAAGATGGACTTCAAAGCCACTTCAACCTGACCATCAGCCCACGTTCCTCTTTGAATAGTGCTGACACTGTGTGTAGGATTTTCCACATCAAGATACCCAAAGACAGACCTGCTCATGGAGAAACACTTTTCTTTTCAGTATTCAGTTTTTCTTTTTTCATGTCATTGTGTGCACAATGTACATCTCAGCTTGTATGGTTTCATCATACTTTCCTATGGCCAGAAAAGACTTGAGAAGTTGAGATGAACTATGCTGCATGCTTCTTTAATTACTGCTGGAAAAGTCACAAGATGAAACGATGTTTTCTGCACTCACTGCCCACTGCAGAGGTGTGTATGCATTTACCCACGTTTACACATGCAACTGAAAATGCATTGCAATGACCACATGATGGAGAGTTAACATGGACAAGAACCATGTCCAGACTTTTGATCTGATTGTGTATGAGATTTCCAGTGGTGGCATTGCAAACCTGTGTGTTTATGTAATCATTACAGTTTGCAGTATGTAAACAAACACAATGTTTAATGTTTAAAAATTAATCCACAGTTCTTCTTTTGGGTATAAATTGTTAACACTAAAAGGAAAAAACACTTCGACACCCATGAAAAACATGCAACTGACTTAACCAATGAGAAATATTGCCAAAGGTACTTCTATTTTATTTGCACATCAGTCTGTAGCAACAAATAATGTTGAAAACATTTTTATTTTACTGAGATTTTATTCTTTTTCTTTTATTTGCTGGTTTGGCATAATGACTATGAAAATCTACCAGACACAAGCAGAACAGTATCCAGTGGTCACTTTGGACACAGCTAGATGACCTCAACTGTGCTGATGTGGGACATCATGTTCACAGAGGGAAGACCAAGGTCCTCAAGGTCGACCCCACTAACCTGTCCACCTTCGTACTGAAAGGCAATCCACTAAAGGAGGTGGAACTACTTTGGCAGTACTGCTGACAGAAAGGGTGGAACATATGCTTAAGTCAGGATTGGCAAAGCTAGGACAGCTTTTCTCCAGCTGAAGAACATAGAGGCATCTAGAAAGATCTCCATCAATGCCAAGATCAGGTTATTCAATACCTATGTGAAATCCGTTCTTTTTTATGAGGCCAAGAGATGAAGGACCACTGTCACCACCACAAAGAAAATGCAGACTTTCATCAACACCGGTCTGAGAAAGATCCTGCAGATGCCCCCAGCCTGATTTTATCAGCAGCCAAGAACTGTGGCAACAAACAAGGTAGCAGCCCACAGGAGATGAGATCCTTCAAAGATGCTGGAGATGGATCAGCCACAATTCTGCATCCAGATGTCAGCATCACAAGACAAGCCCTCACAGAATCCACAGAGAAAGAAGAAGAGAGGTTGGCCAAGAAATACCTGGGGAACCACGACCGTTAGTTGGATACCAAGAAGAAGGATGGACAACACCTGGGAAGAGCTGCAGAGACTGGCTCAGGACCAAGATGTGAGGAAGACTCTCTAAGGCAGACTATGGGACGCAAGGGATGCAGGATATTGACTGACACAGACTGTCACCCAGAAAAATACTTACTTCATCATTGTCCATAAATTTCAATGCAAAATACTAAATAGAAATAAAATCTGTCACACAGAAAACTTACCCTTCCTTGAAAGCAAACAGTTTGGACTCGTATGCTTTTAAAAGACCATCAACCTCGCAGAAGGGGCAACTGGAACATAGATAAAGATGCATGTGTTATGCAGTATCATCTGTAGTCAGCTGCAAAACTTTCATTATAATCTCAGTACTAAGCAATCAAGAGTCAAGTGAACACATTACATTCTAAATGACAAGAAGCTTACACACTGATTGTTAACACTTCCTGTTCTTTCCAACACACGCCCACCTGATGCATCCACTCTAAGCAGTGAGCAAGTCATGAAGGTAAGAGGGAAACACAAATCGTGTGAAAGTTACTGGCGACGACACTGACTTTTTCAGACACTGCAAGGAGGGGCGCAGGCAGCATTCCACTGTCTGGTTGACCACATCCTGTGTTAGGCCCCCTTTCTTGTCCAGCTTCTTCAGATGTTGAAGAAGAGCAGTTCGTGCTGACTCAAGTGCTTGCACCTGGGTGTCTATCACATACTGTAAACCTTTTGTGTCTCGAAACCTGCATGGTGAACAAGATAAGAATAATTTTTAATGCTGTTGTATTCTGTAACTAATTTTGTTACTTTCTCAAAAATGGAAGGAAAATTGTTATGAATTTATATTCCGCCATAAGGCATCAACAAAAGTTTAAGAATTACAACAAAAGAAATGTCTGATTTTTTTTCACAAGCTTATTGTACTACTTGCATTTTCCTGAATCTTACTGACACAATACTCTCCCCAAGTATCTTCTTTCATTCCATTTTTGGTGTACAGGATCAGATAATTACTGTCATAAACACCAGTGGGACACAGGATCAGATAATTACTGTCATGAGCATGAGTGGCACACAGCATCAGATAATTACTGTCATGAAACCAGTGGTACACAGCATCTGATAATTACTGTCATGAAACCAGTGGTACACAGCATCTGATAATTACTGTCATGAAACCAGTGGTACACAGCATCTGATAATTACTGTCATGAACACCAGTGGTACACAGCATCTGATAATTACTGTCATGAACACCAGTGGCATACAGCATCAGATAATTACTCTCATGAACACCAATGGTACACAGCATCAGATAATTACTGTCATGAACACCAGTGGCATACAGCATCAGATAATTACTGTCATGAACACCAGTGGTACACAGTATTAAACAAGAACAAATGAGGACAGAGCGCTATAAATCGTCAAACGACAACCCCAACAAAGTACTGGCAGCGCTAGACACAACCGTATGCTGACGTATGCAATCAAGGGAGCCTACCGTACCCAAACACGTAGCAAAGAGAGAGTCGAAAGTAAGGAATGTGGCAGATCTTCAAAAAAGATCTGCCATCCCTTTCTTGTAAACGACCCTAGTCTTCACACGGCTAGCCCCTGGTGTACACCATGAACACCAATGGTACACAGTATTAGATAATTACTCTCACGAACACCAATGGTACACAGTATGAGATAATTACTCTCATGAACAGAAAATGATACAAAGTATCAGAGGATTGATGTCATAAACACCAACGGTATACAGCACCAGATGATCCCTGTCATGAACATCACATGATCCAGATCATCTACAGAACATCCCCTCACAAAAGTAAACAGATCAAGTTAAATGAAAAAATGTTACCTGAGGGTGGAGGCTCCAAAATCTGGTGAAATCTGGTCTGAAAGGTCATTACGCACCCACAGAACAATATCTTCATCCATCTGTCTTTCTGTAGCCCAGTCTATCACCTCCAGCCACCAGTCACTGCCTTCCTCCAGCTGGGATCACAGAAGATTCAGATTTGTCTACAGCTCTCACCCACATCTTTATTTTATTTATATCTTTACTTTGCACAAGTCCAAGCATGGTTGGCTACCTAGAAAGGTACAAAGTATATTTTGCAACAAATGTGAGTGGTGAGTGGTGTAGCTGCTACAAATCTGTGCAAAGCAGCAAAGTAGGAAGAGGCTACAAATTTTTCTCTTGCAAGTAGCAAAACATTTTCACTACATGAATTGTGCTGTTAGCTGTAAGAGTACATGAATGACAATGGCCCCACACCATCCGTCGTGAGTCTCGCCTGAGCAGTGTGACAATTGGCAAGTTACCATCCAGCAGTTACCAGTGGAAGTATCCTGCTGCGCATGTTCGGTAGGCCTAGTTGCTATGTTCTTTGCTGGGTATTCAAAGATAATCCTACCAAGCAATCTTGCTATTGTAAGAATAGTCATCCAACTATTCTTGAGACTTGCATTTATTTGCTTCCTTCAAGTTTCTCCTTCTGTCTACTGAGTTTTTCTTGTTATGACACTGATCTGGAGCTCTTGAACACAAGTCTGTCCACTGTCTGCAAAGTCTGTTCAATATGTTTGTCCATTTTGTTCCCAGTCTTTAAATATATAACACATGCTAGTTTTCATTCGTGATCCATGCCTTTCATCCCACTTTTTTTTTTGACTACTGATCTTAAAATTAAAGTGTTTTAGTTTGCTGTGGTAAACTTTTAAAAGCATGTTTTTAAAGCAGTGAACCCAACGCTGGGACTAAGAACTTCCCATGACACCCTTTAATATGTAGGGTACCAACAAGGGTATCTCACAAAACTCTTTCTTCTGCTGCCCTAATTGTTACAGGGTTTCCTTTCCATTTGTGGGATATAATTGACTAGTCCTTAACAGCACTTCACATGAGAGATACAAATTTGAACCAAAAATGATCCTTTTAATTTAATGAACTCTCAATTCTGCATAGCTTCTGCAGCCAATATGAGATGTCTACCTCTTGCTGAAGTTCTCGGACTGTGATTTCACATGGAGATAGCTGCTCTCGGCTCGAGGTTACATGAGTCTCTGCTTTCATCAAGTACTTCTTGCGCACCTCTTCACACTGTTCAAGATCAAAGAGCTCACTCAATCAGATTTCTGTACAGGATGGTCCTTCTACCTATGATTAAGAGAGGTTAAATGGCATTCATATTAAGAAAAAAAAATGCTTTTTAACACTGTGAAAAAACTCATCATTCAGACACACTGTTGGTTTAAATCATTTACACTACCAGTGGCAAATGTGGAGACGTTGGAAAAAACTGGAGATTATAGTGCATCTTTAAATTTATATTTCTTTCTGCTTCTTTATATGTATACATACCTATCCAATCATCTGCAGGTATGCCCAAATACATAAGAACTTAAAACTGTATGTTTATGAATGCAAATGCATCCACATCCACTCATCTCTCTGAATCTCCCGCACAACTTTAACGTTTTGGTAGCAGGAGGATTTCTCATACCTGACTGGCTAGTAGGTGATCACGAAGAGTGGGCGGCACGCCTGACGGCTGGGTGGCCAGCACCTCCTGCAGGTTGTGCATAGCATGCAACTGCTGCAACTCATCAGTACCCAGTTCTGCTTTGTGCTCTTCCACGGACTGCAGCACTTCGCGGTACAGATCCACGGCATTTGCTGGCTGCACGCACCACCAAGTCACTTCAGCACAGTGAATGCACTAACACAGATCTCTGCTCTAGCGAGTGCACTACAAACAGATTTCGGTGCTACTGGGAGTTTTGAAGGCAGATCTTCAAAGTAAACTCTGACGTTTTCCTGAAATCTTTGCCAGCTTCGTGTTCAAGAAAGTGAACCCACACACACTGGTTTAGATAAATGGCTGTTTCCAAGTTTCTTTGTTAAATAAGATGACAAGCAAGACAGACAGCGTGGGTACTAACATTCTTCCGGATAATGTGCAAGGCAGCAAGGCCATTCAGAGCAGCAACCTTCCCTCTGTGTGCCTCCTCACATTCGCATCTTGTCTTCTTGATCAAAGACTCTAGCAGCTCCTCCATGCTCAGCATACTGTGACAACAATCCACATCACAATGGTCATAAATAAGGGAGGTCACATAAATGTCCATGTCGTCTTGGCCTCTAAAGTTGGTTTTGGGCACATCAATTACATAGCAGCTCTGAACCATTCCCAACACTCTCTTTCTCTTTTTCTCCCATAGCAAAGATACTGGAAGGAAACACTACAACATGTAGTGCAGTCCTGGGACCATTTCAGAAGAAAAGAAGAATCCCGCCATAGGAGGAAAAATGTGCATTACTTATGGGTTGCTGGAAATAAATACATATATTAGGTTTAGCATTTGATTAATCTGTGGTACTGGCTGACAACTCCAGTGAAAAGGTAACAGAGACATGAGACTCAAAGAAAGCTCCCACCTGTCATGTATTGGGATGAACTCTCCTCGCACAACCTGTGGATGACAGCAGGCCTGACGCAGTTGCAGCAGTGGTTGCAGCAACTAAACCACACAGCCACAAAATATCTAAATTAACTACAAAGGGCTCATGTCATGTAAAACCTACAAACAAGTGGAAAATCCCTAGGGTATTATTTCAGCACTTCCTTCCTTTTCAGGACTTAAAAGATGACAGGAACCAAAGGAGCATCTCTGTTGCTAACATCACACTCCAGTGTGGGGTTGGATGATTGGTGGTAAGATGATTTGCCAACCACTGGCTAAGAGATGAATTTTCCTATGGACGACAGACCGCCAGACAACGGGCAGTTCACACAGAAGACATTCAGGCAACATCCAGTTTGCTAACAGACGACTCGACAACTGGTATTTACACGGTGGCTGCTTCACTTTTTTGCACACTTCTTCTCAATAAATCTATCTCTCTCTCTCTCTCTCTCTCAGATGTTTCTAGCAAGCCACTTGTATCTTGTGCTATCAAGGTCAAGTCCCACCACCTGTAGTCAGCTCTGCCTGCAGTCCTAATAAATACAAACTTACTCAAATGTGATCCAAAACAAACAAACAAACAAGCAAACAACAAAAAAGTTTTAAAAAAACAAAATGCAAGAGCCACAATCCCTTTTGTCCTAGGCATTCTAAAGCTTATTAAAAGCTGAATTAAGTTCTCTGTTTCTTCTTTTTATCACACCGTTTTTACTAAAATCACTGTTCATTGTTCAAGAATGAATACATAAGAGACCACCATCCTAGGTTTTTGTCAGAAATCAGAAGCATTCACTTTACTTAATGAATGAAAACATCACTAAAAGCAGAAGAGAATTTTTTTTAAAAGGTAACAAACATATGAAGAATATAGTGTAACCCATTTCATGTGCTGTATGCTAAGAGATATTCTTTGTAAAAGTTAGCAGTAACAGTGAACTACATCTGAGAACAGTTAATTTCCAGCTACCTTGGTCAACGTTCTTCGATCCAGAGTATTCAGCTTTGTTGACGAGTCTGTCCTCTCTGATGAATTCTGAAACATCACCTTACATTGCTGAATGGTTGAAATAGAGATAGGTCCCCTTCCACCTCCCCAAATCAGATAATTTTGATCTGATTATCTGATTATCTGCCCCGAACTCTGATAAGTCTATTACTCTATATAAGTTTACATCGGGAATTTGTTTTAAAAATGATTTATGGAAAGGCAGTAATCATACAACACACAGCAGTCCCTTATGCTAAAAACAGACAAAAAAATGACAATAACCTGAGGTAAGAAATGACAGGGGTACAACAAATGGAACTTAGCCAACCGATAGTTAGACAACAAATCGACGTTTTGGGGTATAGCCCCTTCTTCAGGATGGCACAGACAGATAAATAACAAATAAATAGAACTTATCTGACAAGGACGCTGATCATGCACAGTCGATGTCCAGGAACAGAATATGGGGGAGAGAGAAAGACAGAGCCTAGGATGCAGAGCGTGCCAATCAGTGGCGAGGAGTACTACAGGAGTACTACATGTGCGACAGCAGGTGGCATTGCACGCAGTGGTGCCAGGGGGTAGACAGGAGGGGGTGCTTGTACTTATATGTGGTCTGTTTGTGCCATCCTGAAGAAGGGGTTATGCCCCGAAATGTTGACTTGTTGTCTGTCTGACTCTCGCTTGGCTAAGTTCCTTTTGTTGTGCCCTTATTACCCCAAAGTTGCAGTCACCTGTTTCTTTTTTTCTTTAATAAGAAAAGATAGTTTAAAATGACAAAACCAACAAATTTTTCTGCTGATCTGAGTGACTGCAGCTAAACGATAGCAGCCTGTGCTGAAAGGTATTTTTTCATACAAGGGCATGCACATGTATGCATACTAAATGGTTAATCTGTCAATTAAGATAAACAGAGTGTGGCATATGAGGATAAGCACCAACCTTTATGGCCTGGTCAAAGCACTTTTGATACAATCGGCGGTAGAAGTGATCCTCTATTGGTGAGAATGTCAGCCAAGAGACTTCTTCAGTCTGTTCAGGTAGTTCAATCTATTTAAAAAAAAAAAAGCCACAGTGAAATACCACAATCCCAGCAAACACAGTGAAACAGCACAATGACAGAAAACATAGTGAAATATCACAATGACAGTGAACACAGTAAAATATCACAACGATGGCAAACAATTGTTTGATGCTTAAAGAGTCCAGCCAACTGAAGACGGCATATCAGGAGCATATATGTAACAAGCTGAGGCTATTGCTTAACCTCCAGCTGCAAACTATGTGCATATCAGGACGGTGTTGCTTAGACGAAGTTGATGTGCTGCCACACGTGAGACTGCTGTCACAACACGGGCCTCAGTCCCACCCAGTCACATTATACTGACACTGGGCCAACCAGTCCTAGTACTGTTCCCTGTAGTGTCAGGCATCTGGCAGGGTAGCTACTAGATTGCCAATTTTTAAGTAATAAAGAACAAATGAGGACAGAGCTCTATAAATCATCAAATGATAACTCCAACAAAGTACTGGCAGCGCTAGACACAACCGTATGCTGACGTATGTGCCCCAAGGGAGCTTACTGTACCCAAACACGTAGCAAAGAGAGAGTCGAAAGTAAGGAACATGGCAGATCTTCAAAAAAGATCTGCCGCCCCTTTCTTTTAAACGACCCTAGTCTTCACACAGCTAAACCTCAGTGTACCACATGTGCATACAGCGAATCCCTATTTAATGTCGTCAGCTCGCTCACTAAGCGTATACTGACAACTGGGATCCAAGACAAACACAACATAGGACAAATACATGGAATCCTCAAGGTGCACAATATAATTAATAAAGAACAAATGAGGACAGAGTACTATAAATCATCAAATGATAACTTCAGAAGCCTTAACCACTAGACCACCGAGGAAGTCATTAAAAAACCCTACTTACTGTTAACGTAATACAACAGTACCCCTCAATTACATTTTCGTTACTTTTTTTCAAGGTCGTAATAGAGGGGTTTGTAATAGAAAATGTACTGTTAAAAAAATAGGTTAGAATGGAGTCGTAATAACGAGTGTCACAATAAAGAGGTTCTACTATATACATGCAAAACACTACATATACTACAGAAAATAAACTCCATCACCCACCAAATATGAAGAATGCTTCCAAAGACAAAGTTAAGAGATGCTGGAGACATTGAGGATTCTCTAATTCTTTCAAACTCCAGATTAAAAAGCAGTAAAAAAAAATTATTAAAAAGATCATCAGAGAAAAGGAACCAGGTACATAAGTCATGGGCAGAACATACCAAGTGCTCGTGCCATATGGCAGGAAAATCCAACTAACCACCAACTAGTCTGATGCACCTCCTGTCCTCAAACTACACGACTCACGAATGGGAGCTATCAATCTTAAAGACAAATAATTTCTAGAAAAAATCCAGGCAACTGGATCAGAAAATGAGAAAAAAGAGACGAAAGGAAAGTTCAGATCAGACAGAGATAAAAGAGAATGGATAGAAAAGTGTAGCCAGTAGACAGCTCTGCAGTTACAGTCAGAGGGGAGGACATCAGCAAGCCCAGCCTCCCTTTGGGAAGCAAACACAATTAAGGATCACGACAGCCAACACAGGGAAATATTAAGTAACTGCAAACACAGTAACATTTTACCATTACAGCAAACACAATAAAATATCCCAGTGACTGCAAACATAGGGAAATTTTACAACAAAAACAAACACACTGAAATATCTAAATGCCAGCAAATATAATAAAGTATCTGCATGACCCCAGATACAATAAAGTATCACAATGCCAGCAAACACAATGCAAAATCATGACAACATCAAACACAGGAAAATATCACAATGAATGCACACAGTATCACGTAGTATCACAATGCCAGAAAACACAACGAAAAATCACAATGACAGCCAAAAAAAAACCCATACTGAAATAGCACGATGCCCACAAACATAAAATATCTCAAGGGCACCAAACACAACAAAATAGCAAAATGGCATCAAAAGCAATAAAATATCACACTGCCACCAAAACACACCAAAATATCACACTGCCATCAAAACACCACAAAGTATCACAATGCCAGCAAAACACAGCAAAATATCATACTGCCAGCAAAACACAAAATCACATTGCTGGCAACCATAAAATGTCACAACAATGATACCTAACACAATCAACAGAAAAAGCATGAAGTAAGTTCTTTGGTTAAGTTTTCAAATTCAAATCTCTCTACCTGGTTAATCACATCCTTTTTGGCAGTGCGCCACAGCACCTTTGACAAGGCCTGGTGCATTGGCTGCTGGATGCCATGGCAAAATGGTTCCCACAGCAACGTCTGCCACCATTGTGTTCCCCAGTAGGGATCCACTCCAAGAAAAAGCAGTAAGCCATATATGTCTGAAAAGCAGGGAAAAAAATAAGCAATTTAAAACTGTCTCTCTGCGGTCAAATGCCTAGGCAAAAACCCTAGGATCCATTTATTACTGCCGACTACCCTAAAAACAAACATTTTTTGATTTTTTATGAAGTCCTGCAAATGTCCAATCCACATTATACACAGCACGATAAGGCTCTCAGAAATCATCAGTACCTTCAACACTGTGCATAAGAGGTGTTCCCGTTACACACCAGCGGTTGATTGCTGTCAGTCTCAGTGCCATTTCTGCAGTCTGCCAAAATGAATAAATAACATTTACTGAAAGTTTCTTAAAATGAGAGGAGTATTCTGCAAAGAGTGTAATCTGTAAACACTGAAGAGAAAGGAAGCATGCTTGGGCAGCAGTGCATTACCTTAGCGGTGACACGTTCCACCATCTGAGCCTCATCAAGGCATACCTGTACAAGACAAAGTACATGTGATCTAAAAATTCTTCAGCTTCTAAAAGACAATAGTTGCATGACGTTCACAAGCAAGACCTTTGCATTTCTAGCCATGGTGCAGCAGAAACATTAAGCTTACTGTTGGCATATTACAGAATAACTTCAATAAAAACACAATAATGGCATATAGCTGATTTTCCAGGGGGTGGCATAAGCTGTAAGTATATAAGCTGTAAATAAGTCAGAAAAGCTCTTATATGCGTCCAAAACCAATATAACATATATAAGAGTGGTAAAGAACTAGGCAATAAAGGATCTTAACGAACATTTTAATATAATTCAAACATCAAACAACTCTACACCCAGTATCACTTTAAGAGAAGAAAGCCAATCATTTTATGGTTAAAATTCAAACACAGTCTTCCAACTTACCCTCCACCACTCTACAGCCACCATGGGACTTGGAACTGCCATAAAACGTTTGGGATTGCGAAATCTTCGTCCATTCTTGCCTGCAGTCAGTGTAGAATTATTTACAATTCAAATCAAACATGCACATCAAAATCTAGCTAACACAAAAGGAAACAAAAACTACATTTACCAAAGACAAGTGTGGGACAGATTTTAAAGCAAGAAAAAAGCTTCATTACTACAAACATTATCTTCTTCATTAGCAATTTAGCTTTACTTAGCTGCAACATCTACCAGTTTATTTAAGCTTCTGTTCCTGCATCCAATCAAAGCAAGGCCAAGATAAATTCACCATATCAATATAGCATATCGAGTAGTGCTTTTCATATTTCTGACCACCTTACTTTTTACATTTCATAATGCTTACTGTTAGTGTGTGGAAGGTCCACATAGTCCAGTTCTTTGCACAGTGTTTCATAAGTGGTCACAACTATATCCTGTGCAGCAAGGGTGCGTGGCTGAACAAAGCCCTGTCTGTTCACCCCCTGATACACCTGTTTATGATAGGAGCTAAGCATTATTACATATCCACACTACAAGAATGTACTTCAGGTTTCATTCAAAAACAATTAGGAACACATCAAAAATGATTGTAAATATATGTGCAACAAAATAATTGCCAAGCACTTACATAAACATTCAGGCTTTTGACTTGAATGTGTTTCATTATTTCTTCTACCCACTGATCACAAATCTGAGAAGGAGATATAATCAAAGTGGCTCCAGAAGGAATTGGTGTCTGGAAACAGAAAAGAATTACTTTTAAAAAGTAAAACAATAAAGTCCCAAGTGCAGTGAAGGTGCTCTTTCATGAGTGTATAAGATTTCATATAATGATGCTGACGCTGATGACGATGATAACGATGTACATCAAAAAATACATAAGATAGTAACTGACACAAGTTAACCCATACTGAAAGCTGTCCACATACATAAAGTATTCTAATGCAAGAAGATTAAGAGCATCTAGGTATAAGTTTCATGCACTGGCACCACCTATATTTCAACAAAATATCTTACACATTGAGAGAGACTGTACTCTGTGCAAATTTTGTTGCAAGCTAATGTCAACAATAATTCATAACAAAGACGGCAATAGAAAACTTACAGAAGCAACATGGCAGTGTGGACACTTGTACTCTCCACGAAAGGGGTCAGTGAGGTCATAGTTCAGGCACTCGGCATGCTGCTGTGCACCACAGTCAACACACTCTACCACGTGACGTCTCTTCTTCCTCCTATTTTTATGTATTGATTCACCGTCATCTCTGCTCTCACCACACACACATTCAAATAACTGTTTGCGTTCAACACACCGTGCAGTCAAATGGTCCGTCTGTTCTGCACCTTGAAGGTGCTGCTGTCGTTTGCCTGAAGAAGTCACAGTCGAGGATGATGACTGACAATTTGCTTTGAAGGACTTCTTGTCAGCTGCGACACCATCTTGTCCAGAGGTTTGTTCAGCCTCCATGGCACCAGCATATCTGCCTTTTGCAGATTCACTTCTCTCTGAGAGAGATGGGTCACATTCTGATTCAGATTGCTCAAAAATGGTGGCATCAGCAGAAGAAATGTCATTCTCACACTCAGGAATATTGTTTGCGATTCGAGCAGCAAAACTGCTGTTACCATCATTTGGATTAATTTCTGTTCTTCTATTAGCAGAAGATTCCACTGCAGCTGAAAAAGCTACCTCTGATGCCGAGTTTTGTGAGATCCGTGCCTTCACACCTGCACTGTGGCTTCCCTGTTGTTCAAACACTGTCTTCTTTAGTGTTGCTGTTTGCTCAGTATACCCATCTTCTGACTAAATATTAAAGAAGGCATATTAAGAATAAGATTGAAATATTGCTTCAACAAGATTAAAACAAATTAAAAAGATTTACAAGATTTATAGCTAAATTCCTCATGATTAAATTCTTCCTTTACCTGAGTCTCAATAGGAATGGGAAGAGGAAGTGGTGAACGCTGGTGCAAGAGTATTAGGCAAAGTACTTCCACAGTTTTACCCAGCCCCATTTCATCAGCAAGGATGCCTCCAGGAGGTGATTTTCTCTTCACTGGTCTTTCTCTTACAATGCTGATGAGAAATTAATGAGATGAAGTTATTTCAGAACAAATACCTCCATACCTGACAATGTTCATAACGGATTTTAGGACGCGTTAAGACGACATTTAAATGAAAGGCTTGCTCCTCATCCCAAGAGTTTCGCATGGTTTGTTCTACACACTTTTTGCTTTTTTTTTTTTTGCTATCATTCTGGCAACAACTGTAATAATAGCTGTGTGTACCTTCCACCGTGTCTATTGTAATATAAAGTCTTGCCACAGGGTGTCTGCACTTCCGTGTAAAGAGGATGGAGGTCCCAAGTAGATTCTGCAACATGCAAATCTATGTTAAAATTAATTATATCAGTGCATGTCAGGATATTGCACATGTATTTTCGCGGCAAGCAATCATAATTAGCACTTCATGTATCTGAGTATGTACATTTCCAACCTGTTATTCTTCATTCTCTAGGTGTCTAGCACTTTGCTATCCTACCACCTCACACCAAAAGGTCAGATTTTGAAGATTTAAAAAAAATGGTTACAAGTTGTCTGGAATTGGTCTGTTTATGTATTCTAATAAGTGAATGGCTAATGAAGTTCAGACCAAAATATTGTCCACATCATCTTGTCCAGGGAAAGGCTGACCTGGCTCCTCAGATGAACCCGAGGACAGAGCAAATTCTTGCTGCAACATCCAGGCAACAGCATCACGTTGGTATGGTCTCAGCACAGGTCTGAGGTTTGGATGTTGTACATCCACAGTGGCCTCTTTCATTTCAGAATGTTGTATCCTCATGATGGCTTCATACAGCTGGTGAAAATCATGATGTTTGATTCTGGATCTTCCACTTACATCTGCAACACCACACATGTTTTGCAAGTAACGAAATAAAATGCATATTGAGTCTCCCTCCAACTTATTCCCTTTGTGTGTCATCATCTGTACTCTTTAAAAGTTTGGTGGGTTTTTTTTAAAAACCCACTACAGTTAGATTCTCTAACAGCATGCCGAGTGAAAGGACACGTCTTGCAATATCTTCTCATATCTTTATTTGTTATGGGGATAACACAATAACTGGTGTAGATGAAGGCAATATGCAGAAATATAAACCCCCATGATAAAATCAGATGCAGTGCACCTGACTCAACTATTCAGTAGAGATGGAAATCCACAGAGGAGAGGGAGGGTCGAGTTAATAATTTTGAGATAAGTGATGTATAACGTACATTAGTCTGTAATGCATATTACTTTGATCTGTTTTCACTTAATTCTTCACACTTTTATCCTAACACCATCCTTGGTAGGTCACCATTTTTTGCATCAGCAGAGAAAAGAAGACATTCTGTGATCGAGTCACCTCTTTAGTTCACCAAAGAGACTTGTCAATTGCCTATAAAAAGGAAATTGGAATGTACAGCCTCTTTTTCAAAATGATTTTGTACTGTAGTTTTGTTTCCTGCATCTTGCATGTTGTGAGGCCCAATTGTCATGATGATATAATGATGAATGCTAAGGAAAGCATGGTACATTTTTTTGTGCCAGTTTTCTCAAAAAAGAGCTCTTCTCAAACAGGGATATTGTACTGTTTCAAAATCTGACATTGAAAATTAGAACCTACAGTTTGTAGGTACTAAATGTCAAATTTCAAAACAATTTTCAGCATTGTAAATAGCTCAAAAAGCCTTTTAAAGATAAGCAAATAACTATAAACGGCCCAAAGGTGGATTTCTCGTTTGGTCATGGGG
>SMGT01016065.1:82521-128886 GCA_004794575.1 Lanistes nyassanus
GGGGGGGGGGGGGGGGTCAAAATATGATTTACCATGAAGGGGACCAACATTGTGGAAGTAAGCCATCAACTTTTGCAGAGCCTTATGCACAGGTTTTATGCGGAAGACTTCACTGGGATATGATAAGGCCATCAGTATGCTTTCTCGCCCGTAGATAACCACTTCTAGTTCCCTTTTCATGCTGTCATATTTCCCACGAATAAGCTGCAATACAATTAAGGCTGCAAAGAGGTGACACTTTACAAACATGCAAGACAATAAGATGTGAATTTTTAAAAAAATGTTTCTTTTCTACATCTTCCACATAAAATGAATTTAGGAATCACCTGCAGTGTGTTTCTTTTTGAATATGTTCAAGATACTTTCATTTTTTTATGGGTAACCAAAAAAAAAGTAAAATAAAATATCTCTTGTTTGAAAGCTTAAACTGGTGAATGCTTACCTGAAAATGTTTGCTCTCCAAACCCTCAAACAGTTCTGACGGTTTTGTGACATTCAGCTCCAGACACCAAAACATCGGTACACGATCACTGTTTAACCTATTCTTGTCTTCAAAATAAATCATGTGCTTCCCTTGCACATATGAAACATACAGCCAACATACACCGCTGGCACTTTCTGTGGCAGGAAGATTATCCAAGCTTACCTCAAGGCCTGGATGAGGCTGAACTTTCATAATAAACCTTCCTATCTCAACATACCACTCCTGATCTTTTAGTGTTAGACAGTTGTAGATGGTAACACACAGTTTGCAGTCTTCAAGGTACTGCTCAAACAATCTGATCTGTTGGGGGTTTTGAAAAAAATTATGTACTTCTCTGGAAACTACATAACAACAGTTATCTGACACAACATCTGTCCTAATGGTGCTATGGTATTTCATGTCCGATGCCTGGGTTCCACGTGAGCCATTACTTTCAACAAATCTGTTGGCTGCTTCTGTCTCCTGCTGTAGACTGGGATCATCATCAGGGACAATTTGGAGAGATCCTGGTACCACAGAACTGCCTGCATCACCTGTCTTCCCATCTAGCATATTCCACTCAAGGTGCTGCCGTTTTCCCTGCCCTAGGTGCACGGGTGCTGCTTGCTTTCTTTTTCCCATTTTCAATCCTGGAAAAATAGTTACCATGCTACATTTTAACCTCCCTTTCCATTTTTTTTTCACAATGTCGCCACTTGGGAGTTTACTTTTCCCTTAACATGTCACCCTGGCACGACTGCCATTAATGTGACAACATATGCGTAGGTGGAAACTATTCTCACTGTATTATTTATGATTCTTATAAGCTTATTTCACACCACACTGTGGCACGAGCCCCTATCCACCTACAATCTCCCCACAACACAAGGAATAACAAGACTCTGTAATACAGTGAAAAGAAAAGAGAATATCATTTACAGACAGCGAGTATTTCCAGGATGAATAATAATCTAGGCTTGTTAAAGGAGGATGACTCTCCGACCATCTTTCTGGTTAACAAACATGTGTTTCCTGCCACCACTTGCCTTACTGTCATAACAATGAAGACACACATACCTGTTTCAACAGCACACACACCATGACCACGTGTAGAACACACAACACTTTCACCTGGCAGTTTGTACAGTTCATACGACGTAAAGAAATCTGTTCTTGATATGGGGCGCCCCTCTCTGTTGTCCTGGAAGACTGACATAAAAAAAAAGTCCCCTTGGCTGCTCCTTGGTAGAACCAGACTCCTATCACCGATCTCCCCTCGTGTCCTTTGCCTCTGGACACCACTTACTGAGAGACGCAAATGCTCTTCATGATGTCACAACAGCCACCGAGCTGTGCGACCGTTTCTTGAACGACCTTCGACCTCTGAACCCACTATTCTAGAGTTCAGCTGCAGGCAGCCTCCCTGTAAGGCTGGATCTTTACCTCCTGCTTTACACGGCTGTCCTCCTTCCTTTACGTTCTGCAGTTTTTTCCCTTGCCCGGTTAACGTAGAGATTTCCCACAGCAGAGGAACACGTGCAAGAGTTACACACCAGTCTTGGAGGAACACCACAACTTCCTGAAGAGTACCTTGCACTAGGCAACTGGTCTACTCAAGAAATGTGCCGTTGATACTAGACTTCACCGAAGTCCTTAAGAATGAGACCTTGATTTCTGCAGCAAGACTGAACCTATCAGCCTTCAGCAGATTTTTACCACAAGACACGTACGTCTCTTCACAGCAGATATCCAGTAGAAGGTTTGGCCAACGATTCCTCTTGCAGGATTTTTGACGAAAAGATCTTCTCCCTGGAGTCTTAGCTAAAAGATGACTTGGTGTTCTAAACCAGTCCTTTTAGTTTAATTCTAAACTTTTCATTCGTACATCCTTGCATTCACATACACGTGGTCATCAAGATAGTTATATACACCACCCAATCAGGACAGAGACAGCATAGGACACCCCATGTTAATTACAAGAAAACGCCCCTAAGTGGACACCTCGAGTGGACATAGCTACTCTCCGCCCCCTAGCAGTTCACCTCCCGGCTGGATCAAAGCCCCTGGTGGTCGACACTACGCATTAGCCACTTCCTCCGAACGCGTAATTTCCCCCTGCTTGACTAACCCACACCTGACCAGCCTGACACCTGCTCTAGCTGTGCCTCACCCTTCCCAGCTGTACCTCAGGGTAACACCTTGCCCCCTTGCCTCTAGAGCTACCACCCTGATTAGAAGTGTGAACAGGAACCTAACCAGGTCTGGTGATGACATGAGCGGCTAGATGGCGGCTTGAACAAGGGGATAAATGACTTAATTAAGGCCGGAGGGTTGTGGATGGGTCACACCTAGAATATATGGTGCAATTTCTTCTGACCCACCAGACCCCAACTCGTGACACTCGGTGAATATGGCACATCTGTATAACAGCGGCCTGACAATAACTGAAACTCCGAAATCTCAATGCCAGGGCAAGACAACAGCGGTTGTCCAAATGCCCGAGTTTAAAAACACTAATCAATGTGTGTGCCTGTAAATAACTTTTATGGTCAGGCAAGTACAATTTTTTAATTTTAGCATCTTCCTCGACCAGGCATGAAATATTTTCAGAAAATTTCGGTATTATCAAGCTAGATTTCTTGATGGGCAAGCAGTGTTCACATTCGGATAAACAATTTTGGTTAAATTTAAGATAAATTACCTGATAAATTGTCAGTGCTACAATTACTGAATTAGTTTGAATTACTCATTTAGTCATTAGTAATTACAACAAAAAAGCAACACTGAGAATTTAACAAGTTAAATTTTACATAATAAAAAGGCTTTCAGTGCATTTTGGTGGTTTTGATCAGTTAGTATTGTACGTAAATTATATTTAATTTGTATGGGTTTCAGTCATTAAGGAAGATAGGTCAACGTTTCTTCTGCTCTGCGCTTCGTAACTTACCAGCCGCTAAGCTTCCAGTTCGGCAACGTTCAATTGTTTACACCGGAAGAACAGTTAAAATGTAAACTGGAAATTGTCTGACTTTGTTTTATTGTTCGATAATACTCTTTTACAGAGAAAGTCATAAAAATATGTTATTATCTACCAAAAAATAAAATTAAACTGGTGTTAATATTAGTTTGTTTTTACATTATGTCTGTTAAAGTATCGTGCTCTCAAACACTTTTCGTTCCGTTTTAAATTATGGTGACACTTTTACACTCGTCAACTCTACCGACAGTTTAAACGGCTGTAATATCTTCTTGGCCTAGTATAAAACAAAATCGGTTGTCATCGACCCTTTAAACTGTACTGCCTTTGTTTAATTCATCTCCTGGAAAGTGGACCATTCTTGACAGCTTCAAAAAATATCCATCATTTTTAACGGGAAGCTTCATAGTGAGATAGGCAGGCCTTTCTTGCAACGAAGACCAAGTCGGCTTCAGTGGCAAAATGGCTTGCGTTGCTACTTTGAAACGAAGCCTTGAATTTGATCCTTTGCACAGCCCAGCTCACAGTTGTCCAAAGCGACGCAGATGTATGCCAATGACTTTGTCAGCTTCTCCGCCGCCAACAAAAGTGCATCAGACGAACAGTTCACCATTTCTGGGCGTTGTTCCAAAGTTAACTTCAGGTAACTGGCTCTTCCTAAGCTAAAGCCTGTACGGTGCACTGAATCTAGTAATTGTCAAGGATTTATGCGTTGTTGAAACTAGTATTTAACATCGCATTGTTTACAAGTAACCTTGTCTTTTCCCATTTAAGTTAGTAAATTCGCTTTCCAGGTCCTGTTTTGTTTATGGACAACGTAAACGTGTAACTTGAATTTTCTGCGTAGTGTTTAACTTGAACAATAGTAATAGTATTATAAGTATTTTTATTTCTCTTTCTGTAGTACACATGAAGTAGTGTACAACATAATAAGCAGGTTCATTACAGACAATAACTAATATTAGTAATTTGCGCCACCAATTAAGTGTACATAGTTTTCTACAATAATGCTAATGCTTGAAAAAGAAAAAAATCTCTAAACCAAGGTTTAAATAAATAGTTAATACATGTACTTAACTTCAAAAGATCCCCATATTCGTAACATTAACCTGCAGCAGCAGAGGATGGTGGATTCAGACGGTTCATGCACACCCACCTCACCCCATATGTTGTTGCTACAGTAAATATTGGAGGGGGGGGGGCTCTTGCCTGCAGTGTAGGGTTCCGTAATTCTTTAGTATATGCATTATCTGATTATGATGTGATTTTAGTAAATAATTTACTGAGTTAGTATTATGAACCCTCTAAAGACACACAACAATTGGTGTACTTTTTAAGAAATGGGCACTATGCTGACTTCTTAAAACCACTAGTTAATGCATTTCAAGATGTTGGATATATAACTGTACAAGCTCAGTCGTTGCAGTGCAGGGTTTTGTTTACATATCATGGTGAAGCAAAGTATGAAGTGGATATTACTTTCATCAGAAATAGTGAGCTGGTTGTTGACAGTTCCTGAATGAAAATACCTGTGCAGTACATTGAGTATTGTTCCTTTTTGCAGAGCGTATATCAGCCAGCATTGCTAATGAGATGAAAAGAATGCAGAGAAGACGACAGCTCATTTTTTCTGCTGCTTCCACCAGTCCTCCAGCTACAGCAGCATCATCTGCTGCAGTCAAGTCAGATGATACACCTTCATGTTCCAGTTCTCCTGAACAGTCACCTTTAATGTCAGCATCATTTACAGCACTCATGAACTCCTTCTCTCATAACAAAAAGGATGTGCCACTCTTCACTTTTCGCCAAGTTAGTCTTCTTTGTGAGCGCATGCTAAGGGAGAGAGATGAAGAGGTCAGAGAACACTATGACAGAGTGTTGAACTGCAAACTAGCAGGTATGTAAACAGAAAGTGATAACCTCTCATTAATTTATTATAATTGTTAAAATGATGTAGGCTACTTTCAGAAGTTAAAAAATGTAGATGCTGGCACAGGTAAAAAATTGCAATAGCAGACTTTCTCTCGAGAGAGAGATTTGGTATTCATTCACTTCGTAATCGTGTGCCTGATTTATCCAATTCCAAGCCATTTTTATCAGCCCAGAAGTCCAGGTTTCTTAGCCAAGTTTGCATTGCAATATTTCCACAGGGCTGGCATTGCTGCATGACATAACAGAGAATTTCAAGACCAGTGGTTCACACAACGAAGATATCTGTTGACTGTTAAATGCAATTTTTCATTAAATTTTATTATTTAGCCTAAGCTACACTATTTTAAGCGTGTATTTACAATTATTAATTTATTGTGTTAATTTTTTTTTCCTTCAGAACAATATGAAGCATTTTTAAAATTTAACCACGACCAGCTGCACAGAAGGTTTGGGAATTCAGAAATGAGTTGTAAGTATTCAGCAGTGTATGGTTTGTCTGCAGTGGCACCTGTGTAGAACATTACCCCTTTTTAAATAATTGTGATATTTTGTGTTTCAGGAAATGGTAAGGTGAAGAAATGTTTCTAAAAATTTTGTAGAGGAAGAAAAGCTCTTGGGCTGGCCCTAACAATTTTTTGTGTGTCTGACCCTTTTAGTGTAATTATGAAAAACAACTTTAATTCTTAATAGATTTAGCCAGTTTGTGTTAATTTTTCTTGAAAGTTGCTATCAGTATGTAGCATAGGCAGCATATCTGAACTGATATGTTGTCTACAGGTAAGGAGTGTTGATGTATCATGGGAGATGCAGAGGAGTCCATGCCAGCAGAACATGCATCATATTATTTAGTCTCGTTTTATTTCTTATGCTGTTTATTATGTTTATGGTTTGAATTTAATGGTATTTTGGTAACTGTGCAGTTGAAACTGATTTCATTAAAATGTTAAAGCATTATTCTGCCACAAGGTATTACTAACATTACTGACATGGATCCAATGCACCTCTGTTCGCATCTCTTTACTATGATTTAGAGCCCTTCTGTAATCTTAACAGGGATTAGTAAGGGCCTTACTTAACTGAGCTTTAGCCCATTATAATACTATTAAAGCTGCTTTGAGAGTGTGAAGAGGTCTGATGTATCATAAGAAAGGCAGCCTGTGTGCCACTTATATTTTTTCCTGTTTTACCAAAAGCATTCATTTGGCTGTTAAACATTATTGCTGTATTGTGACCGTCTCTTTACCCAGATGTATCATAAGGATATGAAGATAAGAGTGGTCGATTCCTGGACTCTGGGGCATTTCAAGTGTCATCAGTAGTGAGCGATGCCGAGACATCATGTCTTCAGACAACAGAAACTGTTGGTGGATTCATGTTTCCAAACATTCTGTATTATTTGACATTATGCATGCTTTGTCAGAAGGTACAAAATACAGAAAATACAACAAGAGAACCTGTTTATTTACAAAATCAGCAATTGAAATCTGTATGTGATTGATGAATGCAAGAGAGTGCCTAAGTGAGCTGAATTGTAGAATAGTTATGTTTGATTTGGTAAGTGAAATTTTAATTCTTTTCTAGTTGCCACTGTTTCTGTTCTTCGGAAGTCTTGCGTTGATGTTTGGTAGAGCTGGAGATAACCATGGGATGTTGATCGGCATGTCTAAATTGTGTCCTTTGTTAATGTACAAAGGAAACACTAATTATGGGATGGATGACGGTTTGGTTAAAATATTGCATTTCAGCTGGTTTTAAGAAAACAGTTTCCATGAGGATTTCTGGGAGTCTTCCTCTAATAATACCAATAACACTAATGGGTTTTTTTTTAACTGGGATCTTTGCAAATTTATGATGCAGAATTGAATGAACCGACTACATCATTATAAAATAAGGCTCCCCATCGCTTTGCCTGAAGATTGGTGTGAAAACTGTTAATATTTAAATTTTGAAAAATAATAAGGTAAGAGGTTTTCATGTGGTCTTGCTGGATTCTTGTGCCATCAGTTATGGTGGAAGGAAAAAAATGACCTAGTCCTATGGAAAATGGGCATTGCTATTGTATAGACCATGCTGAATATCTTGAATACTTTCAGTACATTGTTTGATGTTTATTAAATATTTGGATGTGCACAAAAAATTTCCGTAGTATAAAGTACCTCCAAAGGTTTATGCTTCATGACCCAATTCTGTAGTCTTCAAGAGTACTTAACCTCAATGGTAGATTGTGTGAACATCAATTAGACAGTTGATAAAATCTGTCCTCTTAGTGCTGATGTAAGCTATTCTATCTGCCAGCAAGTATGCCAAGATCATACAAACATTACAGTACTTTCTGTGAAGTTGCTATAAATCAGAGGCTTAGTCTTGCACGTTTTCTTTTTATGGGCAGTGTTTGTAGATAACCATCTTATTGCTTTTCCTGCCAGTAACTCTTGAGACATTATTTGATGTTGCTGATTTTTTTATTTTGACAAATCTCTTATTACCAATGCATGCATTATGTGGTAGTCAACAGCTATGCCAATGAAATTATAGGTTGATCTTGTTGTGCATTTCCAGTGGGCCTAATGTAAATTCTCTATAAATTCTTCACATGCAGTATGCAATGCATTGTCACATTTGGCTCCCAAACTGTGCTGTTTCAAAACGTGCATATGAAACTCGTTTTGTGCAGTATAATTAATCGTTTGATATCTTGGCATTGGTTGTGACATTGCTGATGGACTACATTGTTCCCATGAATATGGAAGTCTTTTCTTTGGACCTGTATACATAGCAAATGAGACCCACATAAATTGCTTGGCATCTGTGACTGCACTGACTACAAGAACAAGATATTTGTCGAGAAAAGGGCAGGATATTGCCAGCTGTAGAGCTGTAATGTGCAGTTCTGCACGCATGTGTTTTGTGGTTGTACAGGGCACAAATCCACTTCCATGTATACGCATCAGACAACACAGCACTTTGAAGCACATTTTTTGTGTTCAGAGTTGTGATGCTGAAGTGCCGTAATCTTACTGAGGATTGGCTCGGCCAGTCGCCAGTTTTGTGCATTGGTAGTGCATGTGTTTAAGTCATAATCTTACATAAAATCTCTGTTCAATCACTACAGAAAATGGATGTCTTTTGTTAATGTTCCAGAGCAAGGCTTTGCACATATGGGAACACTAAGCTATGCAGTCTCAACTGCAGGCACATATACTTGGTGTATGCAGACGCGCCATTTTGATTCATTGAGCTGTTTCCTCCATCTTTGAAAATTCCATGGTTTATGAGACATTTATTACCCTTGACTTTGGACAGTCTTTTGCCAAGTGTGCATCTTCTTAGTAATCTGCTGTTGATTGCATGTTTATGTTCTTAATAAAGTTTTTATTTCTAATTTAATTTTGGTGACGGTGTCTCGTGTTTTGGTATTGGTTTTTTTGTTGTTGTTGTTGTTGCTTTTGGTTGTGAGGGGGTTGCACATAATACAGTTTGGAAAAGTGACTGTTACTACAGGTGTACTTGGGTGCACTAGTTTTTTTTACTATAGAGCGTTCCTGTTGATGGCATAGGTTGTCTATAAGGGAAAGGTTTTTTATATATATATATATGAGGGGAGTTGGGAATGTCGACAGAGGGCTCATCTGGACTTGAAGGCAGGCTGAAGTATTTCTGTGCATGGTGGTTGGTAGGACTGTAAAGTGCCTGATAAAAGATAAATGTTGATTCACGTTCTTTTTGCCCCCAAATCGTTAACCTGTATAACTTCAGGTTGAAGCAGGGCATCACTTTGTGCTTGTCAATAATTTAAGGGTGTGGGTTTGCATCTTGTATTCTGCACACGGTACTTTTTTTGGGATGTGGCACTTGCCCCTCCCCTACACATAATTCAATTTCAGTACCAAGCAGCTGCCATTACACACAGGTGCATTATATAAAGTATTGTGTGCTGGAGGCAGGATGCAAACCCAAACTCCCCAACATTGCCTGGGCCTTTGTCCACAGAGGGCAGACAAAGGTCAATACCAATAACCCAGTCCATATCATGCTGAAAGACAAAGCACTAGAGGAAATGGATAGCTGCACCTACCTTACAGTGTAGATGACAAAAATGGGGGGAAAGATGCTCATGCCAGAGTCAGGATGGGCAAACCTAGGGCACCTTTTCTCCAGGGGAAGAATATTTGGGCATCCAGAAACATCTCCATCAACAAGATCTAGCTATTCAAAACTGGCGTTAAATCAGTCTGTCAGCCGAGACATCAAAGACCACCATGGCACCACCCAGAAGATTCAAACCTTTATCAACAACTATGAGATACTGTAAATCTGCTGGGCTGATACCATCAGCATCCAGTACTGTTATCGTCTGCCACATATACGAAATACCAAACAGCCATGAAAAGTCATGGTTTCAGGTCTAAATAAAAGGTTTTAAAGGTATATCAAGCATCAGAATGCACTTCCTGAATTATTTGATGCATAAAATGCCATAAATCGACACTTGAGTACGTACATTTTATGTCAGTACTGTTATTGTCTGCGATGTACATGAAATACCGAACAGCCACGAATATATATGTCGAATACCCACGAAAAGTCATGGTTTTAGGTCTAAATAGAAGGTTTTGTGTCAGTACTGAAAACTACTGTTCGTCTGCCGTGTATACGAAAAAATGAACAGCCACGAAAAGTCATGGTTTTAGGTCTACATAGGTTTTGTCAGCCATCTTTCTCTTGCCGGCGAAGATGCCCTAAAGGCTCCTCGCGAGTCCTTGCAAGGTTTTTCCCACGAGAGGTGCTGGGCAACACTTAACTGAAGTTCTCCTCAAGAGGTTTCCCGAAACCTCGCCTTAGGCAACATGCGTCATATGAGATCCTTCAAAGATGATGGAGTTGAATTGGCCACACTTCTGGAAACCAGCTTCCAGCATCACAAGTTCTCAAATGGAAGCCCCAGAAAACGAGGAAAAGAGGTCAGGTAAGAAATATCTGGGATTACAACACTGAGACACATACCTCGAGGATGAGTCACTGCTAGAGAAACTGGTCAAGGATCGAGACACCTGGAGGTTTCTCGTAGGCAGCCTATGCTCAAGGAGGGATACAAGGTGATGAAGACGTGTGTGCAAAACATGCCATGAAGTTAATCCTGATGTCCTTATTGAAAATGCCATGTCAAAGTTACCAGTTTCTACACTAAAAGTTTGTCCACAAGAGGCCAGAGGGACACTAACTGCACTGTACACGCAAACTACCTTTGGCATGGGAAATGCACCTTAGCACGAAAGAATCAGAATTTAGAATGCAAAAAATTACTAATGGAGTTGGTACATCAAAACAAAGTGTCAGTCTGGAGGCTGAAAGCGAAATTTTGTGGATCGAATGCACGTCGCACGCTTTTAGTATGTCAACCACCACTATAGTCTGTCCAGTTGGTTCCTGGCGCAAAACTTACATATCTATTCGGGCGCGCGTCTGACTGATGTCAAAATTATCTCTGTGGCTCAAACTAAAAGATATTCAAATTCGATTTTACAATAGAAATAAAATGAAGGCGTAGAGACAAATCAGGTCTTCCCTGGCCTTCTGTTAGCTTTTTCAAGATTGTTTAATGTCTCATTCGAATCACTGCAATGCGGTCTTGAGCTATACGTCCAGGCTTCGACTAAACTGATTCTTGACTCGAGCACATTCATGTCACAACAGGAGCCTATCGACTCTGCCATCGTTAGCCTCCCTTAGTTATGCGTATAAGTTCTTTCCGGCTAGACATTCCGCACTTATACGTAGAAGGGAAACAAATATTTTCTAGCCTATTTTTAAAAAATAACA
Source organism: Lanistes nyassanus (assembly GCA_004794575.1). NCBI lineage: Eukaryota > Metazoa > Mollusca > Gastropoda > Architaenioglossa > Ampullariidae > Lanistes > Lanistes nyassanus. The sequence goes on from SMGT01016065.1 coordinate 93,714, forward strand.
GTTAAAGAACAATAATCATAAAATATTCATATTATATAATAAAAGAAATGTTGTCAAAATAAAATAAGATATTTATGTTTTAAGACCAATGAACTAAGCCATGAGTCGGAGATGCTGTTAATGGCGGCACCCTTGTCCTCATGCGACATAGTGCGAACGATTATTTACATTGATATCAGGATATAAATATATTCTACACAGTTCTCATATGTTTTATCAAAGACTAAAGTTATCATCATAAGGAATCTCTTACAAGTTAATTTGAACTTCGGATCATTGGAGATCAAAGGTGAGTAAATGGATTTGGTCATTTTTTCCAGCGACTAGTTTTCATTCTCATCTGATCAAGGATGCAGCGTATCAAGGTATTGTCATCTTCAATATTAAATATTTGATTTATTGTCATATTAAATCATTTATTATCAAGAAATGAAATAAGTATTTCTATAAGTAAGTTTCACATGATCCGAATTTTGCCAACGGCATGCAGCTATGCTACGCGCGTACTGCATTTATACAGAAATTTAAAAGATTGAGATTGGCCGAGATTCTTTAATCGCGAAGCCCGCGAAATGGACAGGAGGAACGCAAATATCGAATATTTATGCAGAATATTCTTCAAATTATTTTTCAGAGCAGTGGTGTTTTGGAGCATGGGCACAAGTTTTTAAGCTGGTGTTAGGTTGAATAGTTCAAAGCGAAAACTAAAATGATTTAGGATTATCCCCCCTCGCCTAAGCTCATGACTCGCTACTGTCGGTAGTCAATTGATTGGTTATATCCACTGTGGGCATACTTACACGGTTACTATTTTGGGAAAGTTTCTAAAGTTTTACTCTGCAGTAAACGAAGTTATGACAACTGTATTTAATATTAGTAAATTCATAGTGAAAATAACAATGGCTTCAGTTTAGTTGTTATTTCAAGAAAATCATCTTTATTGTCATTTTCATCTTTTCAAGGCTGAATGTGAAATGACTGCTGTATGAAGGATGATTTATGATCATTAGGAAAACAATATCATAATTATACTATACAATAATTTAAAACTATTGATATCAGTTTTAACACCCCTGGCAAATTAAAAGACTTAGAAAGTCAAATGAGATATTAAAATGGAAATGATGGATATGGAATTCATCTATTGAAAACCTCACAAAAAAGTTAACCATGTGTGTGCCTGGAAGTCTTGGGTACTTGAAAATGCTCATCTTTACTTCTAAAAATGAATGAAAGCTCTTGGTGGAACTGGAAGAGTTCTGAGATCTCTAAATAAGTAGACTGGCTTTTAACATTGTGACAAGCATTATATTTGTAAATGTTTCTATAAGTCCTTTAAAGAGGAAGTTTTGACACACACTGCACGTAGCAAAAGACTGGAGCTATGATGAAGATAGTTTATCGATGTCACATTACCACAATTTGTATGGTGTGATATTTAGAATGAAGTGGATGCATGTTAATTGTTATTGTTGTAGATTGAGCCATCCTTCATCGTCTCACCATGGAACAGTCTATCCCCATAGTCCATGTGTTATGCACCTGGCATTTGCCTACAAAAATTCCCAGAATGTCATGTTTTATGTTTGTGAAGACTACACAGTACATATTTGAACTAGTTATATAACTAGTTATCATTAATATAAATAGGCACACAGCAACATTCATTAATTGTTTAAATGAAAAGCATGTCTTCTGGTGGAGGTGAAGAAGTTAGATAGGCCCAACAATATGTGATTACAAAAATAGGTCTTTAGGTAGGCACCTTTTTTTTGGGGGGGGGGGGGTCCCCCGAACCAAGGAATGCTATTGTCAGTATTTTGCTCAAGGCAGTTGCCACCATTGTACAGATGTTGCAAGATGTCTTGCTGCTCCTATTTTGGATCACACAGACTTTTTTCTTTTTTAATTTTTTGATTAGCAGGATGCAGTTTTAGTACTTAGTAGGGTGGTGGTAAAAAATAGGGTCAGTTGAAAAAGTCTAATCTTGGGGGTTTTGTTTTGTTTTGGTGCCTAATAATAATCTCATTCTTGTTGACGTTTTCTCTCAACTTTTTTTTTTTTTTTTGGTAACTAAATCAGTCTCCCCCAATCTCCACCTGTAAAAAAAAATGCATCTTTTCTCTGTGGATGACATTGTTTACTACTCAAACTGAACAAAACTGTAGGTTTTCTAAAATTTCAAACTTTTTTCTTTGTTTTTGTCATTTGACTGTTACTGAAGTGTTAATGCATCAGGGGAGTGGAGAAAGACTGAGTTTTTTTGTGCAGTTCCACCAGTCAGTAAGGATTTCAAAAAAGTTGTCATGCAGTTCTTTCATAGCTTATATAACTTTTTCTTGGACAATCCCAACAAGGTACTGGCAGCGCTAGACATACCCGTATGCTGACGTATGCAAACAAGGGAGCCTACCGTACCCATACACGTAGCAAAGAGAGAATCGAAAGTAAGGAGCGTGGCAGATCTTTACTTTCGATTCTCTCTTTGCTACGTGTATGGGTACGGTAGGCTCCCTTGTTTGCATACGTCAGCATACGGGTATGTCTAGCGCTGCCAGTACCTTGTTGGGATTGTCCATTGACGATTTTATAGCGCTCTGTTCTCATTTGTTCTTTGTTAACTTTTTCTTTCTTCAGATTGCACCCAATAGGTGTTATAGGGCATGTCTTTAAAAGCCTGACCTTTGTAACATTTACAACAGTTAGATGAAATCAGAAACTTTCACCTGGCATATCCCTGGAACCACTAGAGCTATCTTTGTTCTCTTTTCTGCTAAATTAATTTTGCTTGGCACTGCCAGATGAAAAGTCTTTGGATGTGTGTAACTTTTTCTTGCAGAACTACAATTGTTTTGCTGCATTAGTAAATACTGCTGTTTCATAGTTGATTTATAATCAGTTTGTGTGTGTGTGTGGTTTTTTTTTTTAAATTTCAGAAGATTCAATGATGTTATAATTTGGAGGGGGGTTGTTTTGAAAAAGGGGTCGTATCAAACATTTAGACAAATGTGCGTAAGTTAACTTTTACTCTGACACACACTGCACATAGCAAAATTATCAGTTTGTGGTTCAATTGGCAATTGTTCTAACACTTTTGTGTAGCAGTTTAGAAGTAAATTTAGCCTCTTTAGAAAGCTGTTTGGCAATCACTGGAGTAGCTTTAGCTTTTTTTTCTTTTTGTATGGTTAGTCATTATTGTTAGTCTAGCTGTGACTGATACACCTAGGTAAACCTAAAAACAGTTTAGTCATGTGTGTGAATAAAAAAAGAAAGATTGGTCATCTGTAGTTTAAAGTTTTGTCTCCCCCCCCTCCCCATAACTTACAAACAAAGTTAATGCTGGTTAGATAACTGTAAGAACAAGTCTGTTTTAAATTAGCTCTTTCTGGATATTTGTAAATTTACTTTCTTTACTTGTGGTGTTAAAGATGCCGCGTGTGACACGTCGGAGCTTAAATGAAGAGGAAACTCCAAGCAGGAGCAGCCCTCGTGCAGCCACAAAGGCTTCATCAGCTGCCTCTGCTTCTCCAGCCAGGTATAAGCACATGATTTTTGTAATGATGCCCATCCGTGTGTATTTTGTCTCCATGTATTACACGTGCATTATGCGTACATATTTATGCTTTTTAAAAAAAATTATTTTTTTTTTAGTTTGGGGAGGTGTGGGCAGTTGGGGGGGACTATAGGCGGTGGATAAGGGGTTGGTTTGTGGGCTCTGGGGTGACATTTCCTGAGGTGAATTAACCTAGGCTTAACTCTAGTGGTGATGTATTAAAATACCTAATATTAAAGTAACTGTTATCTTCATAATTATTGTTGTCATTATATTTTCAAAGTTATTGATGCAGTGCTAGGTTAGTGTACATCATGTCTTACAATTCACTGCAAGTGAAATGGCTCATTGGATGTCAGAACTTGGGAGAGAATAGATAAATGCTTTACTTATGACAACAGTTAGAAGATTGCAGACCTTCGTATTGCTGTAGCTTACCGAGTTCTGTGGAGAGTAGGGGTTCAAGAGAACATAGTCTTAGGACCATGCAGGTTTCATTTAGACTTCATGCACTCTTGTGTGTAATACTTTTAGAAGGAACATTGTGCAGGTCCCTTCTATAGCTACACACATGGCCATTTTGACTGCAACCTCTTCTCTGCCCATTATACAGTATGATATATACCACTAAGTGGGGACAAACTAGAACCACCAGCAGGAATTGTATGAACTGCAGCTGTGCTTTAAAAGATGCCCTGAAAGAGCAGCTGCATAGGGGAGCTGTAATTTAGGTCACCATTGAAAACATTTAATGACAGCATGAGGGTTCTGCTGTCCGCAGTGAAGCCATGCCATCCAGGCTCCACAGCCATGTAAATGCATTAGAGGAGTCGCAGATGTGTTGAAGATGAAACCATGATTTTGAATTGAATTGACTGTTTCGAGTCAGTTTGCATCCAGTAACTACCACGAACACAAAATACAGTAGCAGTTAAAGCAGTTAAATTAAGAATCATTAAAAGGCATAATTACCGGTGATGAATTCTGTTACAGCATGGACTCCTAATGCAAAAAGAGGGATAAACTAGACTGCTTGCCTAATTTACTGTTTTAATTTCAGAGCCCGGGGCCGAAAAAGCTTGAGAGGGGATGAGACGAAAGCTGTGGGAAAATCTCAAGAATCAGCAGAGAGGAGAGGACGCAGTAAATCAGCGAGCCAAGATAAAGATAAACCATGTAAGTTTTCAACTATTGCTTTTAGGCCAGTAAAATTGTTGTGGTTACAGTTACCTGACATCCTGTATTTTTTCTTGCTGAACCTAAACTTATTTGGTCACCTGTTCAAAAAAAATTTTAAAAAAAGGTGATTGCACTCCATTCATATCTGAAGTATTGTGGAGTCTCCAAGAGATGTAGTTTTACATTATGCCTACATAACTAGCTTTCCTTTATTTCCACGACTGCAAGAACAAGTATGTTTTAAATTAGCTCTTTCTTGAGTTAAAAAAAATGGGGGAAAAATCCACCCTGATTTAAAAAAAATGGGGTAACTACCCACCTACCTCCCCCCCCCCTCTTTTTTTTGGGTCATGTAACCTTAACCATAACAGCCTATCATTATAACCAGAGGTGTAGCAAAAACAAGTGTTTGTTTACCGTAAATGTTCGATAGCCCGCCAGTCAAGGTCACGGGGACGACAAGGAGAAGAGGCAGCAGAAAAGGTCACAACTCCTTCTCCTGTCAAACGAGGAAGGGGTCAGCGGAAAACGCCACTTTCAGCAGAATCTTCTACTGGGAGGAAGGCTAAACAGCAAGAAGAGTCAGAGGAAGAAGCAGCAGAAGAGGAAACCGAGCCAGTTACACCAAATGCTCGGAAGGGGAGAGGTCAGGGGCAGAATCAGGGTACGAGAGGCAGAGGAACGTCTGCTAGTCAGGGAAGGTCGCCAGCATCAGCAACAACCACCCCAACCAGAACCAGCAGGAGCAGGCGGTCTGCGGGGACAGTTGAGGCAGAACCTTCAGAAGAGGCTGCAGCAAAAGCAGAGAACAAAGTTGTGCCCAGGGGCCGCGGCCGCGGACAGCAGACGGCATCTACTAGCAGATCACGATCGCGAGGCAAAGGGAAAGAGAAAGTTATCGAGGATCAAGATGATGAGGGGGCAGAAGCTGAAGAGGGTAAAGAAGCCAGTGGAGCTGAAGAGAAAGACGTCAAAGCAGATGTTGAGGACCAGGCAAAAGTTGCTGATCCTGCAGCAGAACCTGAAAAGTCGTCGGAGGCAGACAGACTTGCACAGCCAGCTTCCACTGCTGCCAAATCTAGCACAGAAGCACCGTCAGATCAAGCAGAACCTATGGAGCAGGAAACAGATGATGTGGCAGCACTCCCTGAATCTCGTCCGAAGGCACAGAATGGTGAAATTAGCGGTAAGAAGGCATCAGCACCTGCCTCGGCTGCAAAGAGGAAGATGGGCGAGGAAGAAGAAACAGCAGAAGTTGCAGCAGACAGAGATAGCAGACTGACTGCTAAACGTCCTCGCCTCAACGGCAATGGCGCCGACAGAAATGAAGGGAAAGATGATGTGGCAACAGAGATGACGGATGCCAAGGAAGCTGAGAAAGGAGATGATGACATTCTGAAAGACTTCGTTGTGGTAAACACCGAAGACGTTCCAGCCGCTGAGAGTCCAGAGGTAGCTGAAGCCATCCCTCATGCTGCGACTGAGCAGTCCAGTGTGCTGCCAGCGGCTGTTTCAGTGACCGAAGCGATGGAAGTGGACATCGTGGCAGGAAGTGCTGCAGGTGATGTGACCGTCCTGCCTCTTACTGAGGCAGAGGTTGCCAAAGTGTACTCTGCCCAGGTATGGTTATATTCAATGACATTTTTAAGTCAAACTAAGATGAAACATTCATACGTCTGGATTTTTTTTTGGCATCATAAAGCAGTCATTTTTAATTGCTTTTTATAAGCAGGATTTGTCTTCAACAACTTTGTCTTATGCATGTTTGATTTTTCTTTTATAACATTCTTTCTGTCCTTTTTTTTTTTTTTTTGAATTATTTCTTTCATCCATTGTATTTATTAATTGATTTGGTTTCGATACTGCAATGGTTGGAGCTAGATTCATGCAGAGCCTATAATGATAATCAAAGTTTACAAGAATTGTCTCTTTTTATCAGGTGAAGGAACAGGAAACAGATGAGATATCTTCGACAGTAGTAGAAGTGGGCAGTGTTGCAGGTTCAGACGTCACAGGTAGCACAAGTCGTGGTTTGGATGCAAGTGAACAGCAGTCATGTTCCAACAGCATCGATGGTGATGATGGTGATGCAAGCATTGTTGAAGGGGACTCAAATCTTGATGGTGGGGACAGTGTGGCAGACACAGCACAGGCTTTGCAGCCTGCCAGCGATGCCTCTCGGCCCGATAACATTCCAGATGATCAGGCCCAGAGTAAATCCCCTGGAGCAGCGTGTGAAAATGCTCATCCCCCTGCAGTGTCAGAGTTGACCAAAGCACCACAGGTTAATGACACTACCTCACAGGTGGCTGCCAGCCCCCAGCAGACAGCGGACATTCCAGCCTCGGAGGTTGTTGTGAATGCTGCTGGGGCCGCTAGATCAAACCCGGATGAGAAAGTCAGGACTGTCAAGACACCAAGCAGTGTCTCTCAAAGCCTGGGCACACCTGACCCTACCTTCTTGGCAAAGTACTCCTCGCCTTCCATCCAGAATCGTGCCTACGTCCCGAACCCCGCTGTGCCTGCCAGCAGCAATGACCCCAGCAAGACATTCAGTGTGATCAGTTACAACATCCTTGCAGAATGTCACCGACAGAGGTCCGACTACAGCTACACACCAGACGAGTTCTTGCGACAAGAGTACAGACATGAGCTGATGATGAGCGAGATCAAGTACCTGAATGGAGATGTGGTTTGTCTGCAGGAGGTGAATCCAACTTATTATGAAAGCACCTTGTTACCAGATATGAAGAGGTCAGTACAACTTTTTTTGTGGAAAAGTTCGGTGGAGGTGGGGTTGGGGGTGGGGGTTGAGATACATTGCGATATCATATGTCAAGTTGATAACCCTCTATGTCATATAGGTCTGGTGGTATGGGGTTTCAGAACAGAATTTAGCATACCTGCAGAGAAAAGACAAATCAGCATTTTTCTTCATGTTGAACTTGCAGTGTTTCATAAATAATCTGTTGATCAGGGATGATAGTCATATCTGTCTGGTCTGTTACCATCATGGTGCCTCATGTGCAAGAGTAGATTGTTATAATAGGCTGTAGATAGTATGCTATATACGTTGGGTCAGTTAAAGGATTAGGTATTTTATGAGCCTTGTGTCATGAATACCTTTTTCCAAAATCCCTTTTATGTACCTCAGTTTATCTTCTTCCCCCCCCCCCCCCCCCCCCCCCCCCCCCCCCCCCCCCCGGCCTCATGCTAATGAGCTGGTGGGATAGGACATGGAAGAAATTTTTTTAGGGAGAGTGCAAATTTTACAGTTACAGCTTTAACCACTAAAAATAAAGTTATCGTGAACTAACAGTTGCATCGTTAACACTATAACAGCTTTTGTTTAAGGATTTTTTTAAAAATAAAAAATACAAGGCATTTTTAGGGTTAACCCGGTTACCTAAGGTCCAGGTCATATATCCTGCTGTAGGAGGTTGTTAATGTTTTTAAATCTGGACATTCTAGTAATTCACAGCTTAACAAAATGCTGTCTTTCTCAAGAGGGACGCTTTGATCGCAGATGATTTGATACACTTCTTTAGGCTTGGCTTTGAGGGCATTATGATGCGGAGAACCGAGGACCTTTACGATGAAGGTGAAGCTACTTTCTATAAGACAGATCGTTTTGAACTGGAGAGCAGCAAGGGTGTATCGCTGACAGAGGTGGCATTCAAGGTATGTGGCAGGTGCAAAGATGACACTTTATTATTTTCTTCGTGATGGGGGGGTGGGGGGGGATCTTTCTCCGTTATATATTTATAGGCCTAGGGAATTTAGTAAAAAGATTTGAAACTTTAGGAAGCAGTATTGGTGGTATCCAAGTCTCGCAAAAATGGAGACAGAGATTTTTAAAAATTGTGGATATTTGCATGTATGCACACTCTGGTAAAATTATTCTTAGGCTAGAGTGGAATAGATTGGACCTGTCAAGTGTTTTAGAGAAGTACAGGACTTGAGTATTAAAGGTGTGGGTGCAGTTGTTTTCTCTGTGCCCCCAGGAGGTGGAGCTTGGTGGTCTTAGCCCAGAAGTTGGTACAGCTGTCAGGCAGTACCTGGATCGTGCAGATGTGGTGCTCGTGACCCGCCTCCGATGTAAAGTTACTGGAAAACTGGTCACCATTGGTAACATTCATGTCGTATGGGATAATCATCAAAGCCCTGATGTTCAATGCATACAGGTAATAATTCACTGAAACCTTTCTCCAAAAATATACAAAATTGTTTTGCCTGTTGATACATGATATTGGGGGGTATTAAAAAAAAAGAATAAGACCTTTTCTGCGCTAAAGTTTGTGTGACAGTTTTTTAAAAATTAAATTAACCATTTCTGTTCTATTGGTACAACTGGTGTCAATGATCCTTCAGACTGAAAATTAAATTTCAGTAAAAAAATAATTCAGTTATCCACTGCTGTGTAGTTCTGATGGTTTTCAGACAATAGTGCTATGCTAGGCTGTGCATAACAAACTGTCTTTAGATAATTTAGCCGATGACACTCTTTTCCCTTTGTTGGCACCCTGTCTCAGTGATCTCATTAAGATGTCCGCCTCTGGCAGGAGGTTGGTTTGTGGCTGGTCGATTCATACCTAGTAGCTGCCCTGCCAGACGCCTTGCGCTATAGGGAACAGTAGTAGGATGGGTTGGTCCGGTGTCAGAATAATCTGACTGGGTGGGATGGAAGGCTTGTGCTTCAACAGCAGTTCTAGTGTGGTGGTACCTTAACTGGTCTCGAGCAACCCCATCCTGAAAATCATATCATTAGCGACTGGACTTGAAGCATTAAAAATCATAGAACCAGACCATCCTCTGTCTTCCCATAACTCTTTGGACCTCTAGAGGCGAGATATATGGATAAATTTTAAAACTGTGTCGATCTTGTCATGTTTTTTTTAAAAATACTGCTTATAATCTGCCACATTCAATGATAAGCTTTATATATTTTAAAAGATCAGTTTTTGAAGATATCAAGTGATACGGAGACTACTTCTCTTGTACTGTTAAGTGCATCTGTAGATTTTTTAAAAATTCCAAATGATCTGTTTAACAGCAAGTTGAAGAGTTGCTGCAACTTTCGAAATGTGTTGACAAGGAGCAAAAGTTTTTTGTTTGTTTTTTGAAAAAGAGAAATGGAAAGAAAGAAAACAGAGAAAGACACTGTGTGCTTGAAGAGATAGAATATCCTGGTCACTGCTTGTTTTTCTCTTATAGTTGGGGTATGGGGGAGTTGGAAAATGTAAATTTTGCATCAGTGTAATATACATTGCAGGCAGCATGTGGCATCAAAGAGGTGGTGTCGATGGCTGGGGGTGAGGGGTCGCCTCACATCATTTGTGGCGATTTTAATGCTAAGTGGAACTCTCCTGTGTATCAGCTTGTGGTTGATTCTTACCTGTCAGACTCATCAATTCAGACACTTCAGGCTGTTGAGGGACTGAAATTGCAAGAAGGATCGGTATGTTGTCTTGCTTTCTTGGTTTTTTTTTCAAGTTTAAAGAAGGCAGATGTCACCAAAATAATGAAGTGATTGCAGAACTGGCAAGACACTGGAGAACTTAAACATTTTGTGGCCTTTCAACAACATTTAGTGCTTCACTGCTTGTACTTTGTAAAGCTGATGTTGCAATTTGTTTGCGAATGGGCTGGGGATAGCTCTTTTGTTTGGAAGTATGGAGCTGCAGATTAATACAACTTGTTTCTGTTTACAACTTTGTCACCTGCTAGAGCAGCCAATGACTGTAGTTAACAAACTGTTACTGCAAACAAAATGCATGCCCTGTGCATGTTTGGGGCTGGCTACAACAGTCGTTGCAAGCACAGATGTGTCTGTCCTAATTGACTGAAGCAACTGAAGAGAAGGAAGTACACAGTTAATCCACTCAGTTGACTTCAGTATCTGTGGTATTCAGATGTGCTGCAGAAGAGATCCAGAAAGATTGTTGTTACCCATGCCAGCCCCAAACAGAGCGCGTATGTTTCTTGTTCTAACCATAGTCCACACAAAAGAAATTTAAGCTGTTGTACCATAGGACATGCATACAGTACATTTCAACAGCTAAATGGCATGTTTAGTGGCCACCAACACTGTTTGATTTTTCCTTCACTGCAGTGATGGTTAAAGCATAAATTAATCATGAACTTGATGGGAATGGAACTCCATGGGAATGTTGATTATGCATCGTTGACATCCACTTCCGATGAGACGTGTTCATCAAGAAAATAGCTGGTGTCAAAGAGAAAAACCTATTCAAGCAATGCAGCTATAAATTTTGTTCATATGTTTTCCCTTCTGGGTTTTGATTCAAAAACTGCAATTTTTTTTTCTTTGCGGAAACGATTCATTTTTTATAGTAGCTTGTGTTTGTCAGTCATGAAATCATATGAATAAATGATGGGAAAGTGTGAACACATAATCACATAAACAGTGAAATGGAGAGAGAAATGGCAGGACTTTATGAGAGGCTTTTAGTTTCCCACTTCTTTTTTTTTTTAATCCTTGATTTCTCCCTGGGTTTTTTTTAAAAGAAAATTTCAGTTGTTAATGTGCTTCATATAGAAGCTAAGGCTTTTTGTATAATTTTTTAATTGGCATATTTTGGGATGGGTTGATTGATGCTTAACAAGTCGAAAGTGAAGGCTATCTTACAATGGGTAGAAGGGGATAGGCTCATGAAGGGGGTGGGAGGAAGATGAAAGGGGAGAAAAACTAGTGTGCCCATAGAAAACACCCAGTGGCCCTACCTGTAAACAAGTGCCATATGGAGAGAAAGTGCATGTGTTGTATACAATTGTCGAAAATCCAAGGGGGAAATTTTGCATGTTTGGATGTAGATTTTTTTGTTTGTTTTATTTTTTGTTAGTTGATGGACTGCACATCTGGTGGTAAAGTGTGTTTTGCTGTACCTTTGGTTCCATCCATGATCCAGTTCCCACCTTTTTGAAGTTTTGGAGGTTTTTTTGGGGAGTTACACCCACATGGAGATAAACTAGGGATTTTGGTGGGGAATCTTCTGTAACACATAGACTGGATTCTGTTAACATTCTTATGTTACCAAATACAGGGAAACGTTTTTTGTGTCATTTATGGATAAAAAGATTTAGTTGCGTTGGCATTGCCTGCCTAGAAAAGAGCGTATTTAGTAAATGCACAATGCACTCAATGTTCTTACGCAGTACAATGTTCTTTTGTTTCCCTTCACAACAGAGGTCACTAGTGAACCACCTTTGGCGTGCTTTTCAGCACACATCATCCAATTTGAGAAGTGCTTATTCAACTGTCACAGTAAGTGAAAACATCTCATGCTCTGAGCAGATCATTTGGACACCGCTGGCCATTTTTTAAAAAAAACAACAACAAATGTTTCTTATTAACTAAGACATTTTGTCTGCTTTCTATTGAAAAAAAATCCTTCAACCAGGTCTTTGCAATATGTACTTATCAGAACTACCATTTTTCAGTTAAAATTAGTTTTGAACTGCTTTTGAGGTTTTGTTAATGTGCTTTATGTAGATGATTGAGTTGCTGTTTTAGTTGGTAAATCTTCCATGTTATAATAAAAAGTGAAGCACTTATATGTACATAGTAGCCATGTGTACACTGTAGCCGCTAGTTACATGGCTTTTGGTTTCTTTTCTGCATCAGTCCACTCATCTCTTGCTTTTCACTGCACTCTTCAGGGCAGCGAGCCAGAAGTAACAACTTATCTTCTTGGGAACCCTCCAGCCACCGTGGATTATATGTTCTTCAATGCCACCAGCCTTGTACCTGTGGGCGTTCTGAAAACAGTTGACCGGGCTGTGGTGGAGGTCACGCGTGGCTTGCCAACCAAGGACTTTCCCTCCGACCATCTCTCACTTAAAGCCACCTTTGGCTTCACAGACTAGGTATGTGGATCACCACAATTTTTGTCTGCTTACATTTTGTCAGTAAGGGAGAGACTTGTGCAAAATATAGTACCAGAATCATGGCATGCACAGGGCAGAGTTAGTCCCTGCTGTGTTTTAATGCACATCTGTATGACCATGCTTTGTTCGGTGTCTTTTTTATCCACATCTGTATTATCATGTATTTTTTGTTCAAAGTGTAAATTTACGGAGAAAATCACACACCTGACTGTCGTGGGTACCTTGATAAAGGGGATCCACGAAGACCAGTCACAAGACTATAGCTTTGACCGTTGCTCCCTTTTTCTATGAAACTTTCCGGCAACGGTTTTGAGATCTGTAGCAGAGCAACACCAGTGGGTGAGCTGTCAGATGAAGACAGAACTGCTGGCCATTCTTTGATGGCTGCGACTGCCAACCTGCTTTACACCTGTTTTGATCTAAATCTTACAGCTTTTGACGAGCTGTCATTGGCTGGTTCTCATCCTGACAACTTGCTGCCGTACTGCCACTTGAAGGGAGCATGTGGAAACTTACATTAGCTTTGTCTGGTGGGTGGGTGGGGGATAACCAGCAGCTACGTGTTTGTCTACTTTTAGGCTTATAATAGAAGTCATATCAGTGAGTTTATCAAAATGTCTCTACTTTTTTGTTCTTGTGTTTCTGTGTGCAGATACCAGGAAAACCTTAAATTATGAAAACTCAGTATCTTCATCCCGGTGGGCAGACTTGGATGTCGCGTACTGAATTTGCAGAAGACACGCAGTATCTAGCAGCATTATGTCTGTATTCTGGGGCTTTTCATGCCTCTCCCTCAGCAAAGTGTCATGTAAACAGAAAAAAAATCTCATTTTGTGAAATTATTGCTACTTATCAAAATCTTATCTACCCTCTTTGAGTTATTATTGATGTTTGTGGAGGGGTTTCTAAATTTTTGTATTATTTTATCCTGACAATGGAGTGAACGTGTAATTATCTGATATGGCTGCTAATTTTATAATTAAAAGGATAAAAACTTGGATGGATTACTCCATAGCATATTTTCATAATCTTTAGAATTTGCACTTTTTAAACCTTCAGAAGAAAATGTGTTGGAACTTGTTCCTGGTTGTCATTTTTCTCGAACTGTGTGAACATTATCTCATGGAGTCTGACCACAGGTTTCCTTGTTTTGTCGCCCACAGCAGACTTTAGCTATTTTTCCTACCTGTCGCGCTTATTTTCTGTCCTGTCCATTTTAAAACATTTGATCCTGACACAAGCGTCAGTCATGCTGTTCTTTTGACTCCTGTGTTAGTGGATTTTGTGGTTTTAATGTTTTGAAGTGTTAGTACAGAAGGTAGGCAGTTTAGAGTTTAAAAATATGGAAATGAATCAGGAAAATAAGAACAAAAACTTATATCAGCTTTTAAAAGATGAATGAGTCCGAGTAACAATGAAATTGTAAAAGTAAACTATGTATACCATGGTTTCCTGTTTGTTGAAGTCTTCTGGACAGAATTAAACATTCTTGTTATTTTTAAGGACATAAACATAATTTTGTTTACCAAACTGGAATATAATGATAATAAATTGGGTTGCTGATATGTTTAATGCAGACTGTATTAAATGTTATCAATCTGGTTCTACTTAACTGTGACAAAAGGATGTAAAATGTTTGTTTTACTGGGTTCATCAGTTTTATATGAGTGCTGTCAAATTTCTTCCGTTGTATTTTGTGGTCTGATTCACAGTCTTCTCTTTTGAGAACTTCTGACTTCACTCTTTTTTTTTTTTTTTTTTTTTTTTTGAGAAAGGCAGTAGTTGCGGGCAAAATCATTAATAATGCAGTTTGTGAAAGTGGGATTGGCTCTTAATGTATCTCATGTTTTTACCAAATGGCATGTTAAAATATGTTTGTACAGTTGGTGTAGTTCAGTTCATAGTAATTTGTGAAAAGTCATGTTGAAGGATGGGTAAGGAACAGGTAATACAGGAGGAGCTTGATCAGCAAGTGGGTCCCACCACAGTTTTGTCCACATGAAACGTGTTTTGGTTTGATCAGGTTAGGCAGCATCTGTTGTGGTCCTGGTATAGGTTAAGATACATATTGATCCAAACTCATCTCTTTTAAGTCTTAAGAAATTCCAAAGATATTTGTTATGCGCTGGTGCCTGTTGATGTGAGTCACATGTCAGAGGTATTGGGAAACAAGTTACTTGAAATGTAATTTTTGTGACGTACCCATTGAAACTTGTTAAAATTTTCTGTTTGTTGATGTCCAGCAATACAGCGTTCAGACCTCGTTAGTTGATAGCAGGAGAATTATCTTACTCGTTTGATTATCATTTCCAGATTATTGTCCATGCAGTGGTGATCTTGCAAAGTCAGTTTTTTAAGGGGAGGTTAACACTATAAACATCTGTTTTTACCTTTCAGTTGCAGCTCGAGAACTCGAGGCATTAGCATGTACAAGACATATTCAGTGTGTTGATGCTCACGTTGAGCAATTTTTAATTCAGTTATTAATGAGAATTTTACCAACAAGAAGGATGCTAAGGAAGTGCAAAAAATAAACTGTTCCCATGATGCATAAAACTGCTTCATGCGTTCTATGTTCAGGCAGCACAGAGTTGGCCTAGTACACAAGTGAATTGGAGGCCTATCTCTCCCTAGTTGTAGGTATATATTCTTTGTGTGTCTCATCTGTCATGGTTGATCACAACAGGATGTAAATCTTGATTCGGTCTCGGTAATACGTTCGTTCTCTGGTCTGACAGATGCTGTGAAAGTAATGCTTTGTACATTTGCCTGTTCAGTTTAATTTTGCTGTCTACACAGTTTTAGGTGTCACTTTTTAGTTTTGGTTTAAACTGCATTGTATGGCTCTCTAACGATGGGAGCATCTGCTAAGATGTAGCTACAATTGTGTGGAGCTTGTAGTTTTTTTTAGTCTTGCATCAACATTTGCAGGAATTGTTATCAAGACAGAGGGCATGTTGTGTGGTCTACAAAGCTTGCCAGTCCTCAGTTTGGTAGTTCCAGATACAGCAGCACCAGTGACAGAGATGTATGCTGTGTCTGTAACAGTTGTACCATGTACTGTGCTCATTGCTGGACATGTGAGGTTCTCCTTGCAAATGTAGATGAATAATCCTGCCACACACCTTGCGCATGCATAGTGCCATTGAGAAATGCCTGGCAGGTGCACTTTGACACGCTTTCTCTTCCAGCTCAGTTTATTTAGTTGCATGTACAATTTTTTGGATGGTGCATGTATTTATGTTGTAGCAGTTAACAGTAAACTTAAATAAAAATTCCTTGTTGAGTTTTTTTTTGGGGGGAGGGGGTGGTAAATTTTTTTCGTGTGTTTTGTGTGTGTGTAGGGGTGTTTTTGTATTTCAGTCTTAATCAGTTTTGTTCAGACTCCTCAATGTGATTTTCGAAAATATTTTCGTCTTTGGTTCAGCATCTGTTAATTTATTCATTCTTTGTGGGATGAAAGATTTTCCCCATCATAAAATTCTGTTACTTGACGTTTTAAAATTTCAGACATGATGCTGCCAGGAGGCAGAATGTTCTGGAGTGGTTGCACATCCTTAACAATGCGTTAAATCACACAGAATATTCATCAAAGTAGTCCAGTATTGTATGGCTTTTAGGCTTTTTTTCTGGACATTTACCATGTAAATTTTACCAGTGACTAATTACTCTTCGTTTTCCATACCTGATTCCATAATCTTTAGGAACTTTACAACTGTAAGTATGTCGATAACTTTTGCGGTGGTCATGGAGGAAGGCAGGAGGGCCAAGTTAAGGTTGTAGAAATGATTAACAGTTTGGAATGGAAGTGTTCTTGAGTCCACCAGCTTGTCAACACACTGAAGTTGTCAGTTTAAATGTCTGTGTTAAATCACCTAGGACTGCCGTGGATCTGTACATTCGTTGACGATGGGTAGCTTCAGCTGGTGTTATGAAAGATGTTTGCTGGAGGCTCAAACCTCTTTCCCTTATTTGTCAAAAGTAGTAGCAGGGAAATAACTGCTGCCTGTTACTGAATGGGTTTTTTTTTTTTTTTCATTTGTAGTGCCCTAAAGAATTGAAAGACCAGTGTAAACTGCATGCAATGCATGCCAAAACATAAAATGTAGTCGCAATGAAAATGAAGTGTACCTCCTTCATTAATGTAACAAAAAGAGATTTAATGGGTTACTTTCATTGCAACAGCAAGATTCCCTGCCCTGAAGGACACAACCAAATTTATAAAGTCACAGCACAAAGTAGAAAACGTTTAGCCTGCACGCAAGCAAGTCACCGTTGTCACAGACTGAGCCTATGTTCACAGTCATCTGCAGCTGGTTACGGTCAAAAAGAACAGCTGGCGGTGTGTGGTTTTGCCTGCAGACAATGGAATATCCCACAGTTGAGGTCCGGTAAATTTGCTGGCCAGTCCTTGTGTGTTACTTGCTGGTGATGCAGACTGGCGACGACACAAGCTCTGTGTGGTCCGGCATTGCCATCAAAGAGAATGGCACTTTCCTCCATTGCTGGCAGTACGAGGGGCTAGAACGTCATCCTCGTAGATCACGCCAGGGAGGTCTTGCACACGGTGGAGGTGCTCGATCTGTAGGCCATGCCTATTCCTCCCCAAACCACGATGGACCTGTAACTAAACGGTTCGCACTCCCTCACAGTGGCATCATGATAGCACCCACCCTGTTGCCTCCAGACGCGGATTCTGCCATCGTAAAACGTTCTGGCAATGTGGAACACATCAGTGAAGACAACTCGGGCCCGCTGATGATGTGTCCATGCCACAGTCACTGTTATGGTGCTTCGAGCTTCCATAGTGAAGGTTTCTTTAAATTACAATCAGCAACAACACTAACGTAGGAAAAAATTCATTTAAAACGACTACATTATAAATGAGTCTGTTTCTCTGTAGTGTTAGCCGGGGATGTAAGCTCTTCTTGATTAAAGTTGTAGCTTTACATGTTTGTCTCCCCTTAATCGTTCGCATTGCGGCTAGGTGCAACTGTCCACTTGTTTTCAGGTCCTTCTCGTTTGGCTGTTATTGACTCTTCTGAGTAATTGACTCGATCAGAAGTCGCCAATGAAAACGGGGCATAATTTTTTTTTATGCGAACCAGCGTCAAAATTGGGTGTAATACTTTTCGCATACTTCAATTGTCGAGGTAACCCCTCATTCGAAATCTGCTTACGGATCGAATCCTTGCAGCCTACTCGTTTTGTTTCTTTCGCTGCTGCGCGGATGTGTAAATTACTTGAGCATAGCTATTACGCTGTTGTACACAGAACGCAGTGCTTAATATGATAGTATAATGTCAAGAAAGCCGACTGAGCAATCAAAACGTCCAAATGCAACATCAAGAAAGTGTTACTTCTGTTGGTGATGTGAAAGATTGCAATAATATGCCAGTTTTCCGCGCGGCAGCCCCAATTAAAATGCTACGCGGCAGCTTGAAAATGTGCACAGCTGTACAGCTAAAACTGAGACGGAACTCTTACACTTCTCAGGCTCACGGGTATCTCTGTTCTTTACGTTTCCCCCATCGTACATGAATAACTGTCCCTAGACCAATTCAAAGGAAATTTAAAGACACCAGTTCCACCCCAAAAGTGTATGTTTACGCAAAAAGAGATACAAATGCTGGTGCAGACAAGCGTGTTTTGATGTTTGCTCGGATTTCGGAGAACTTTAATACCCCCCAACACACACACACACACAAAGAAAAAACTCAAAGAAAAACTGCCTGCACCGAGGATTTCATCCGATGGTGGATGATTTATTTCTTCGCCCTGTTTCACTGAACTAAGAGGGAACCGTTTAATTTTGGCGAGACGGCAATGTCACTGCAGACAGCTGGCCTAGCTCTCCTCCGCATCACATGTTGTCACGTTCTGTGTTCCGTCGGTGAAGACGAGAAATCGCGGAATGCGAAGGAGGTCACCGAGATGAAACGAGTTGAAAAGAGGCAACGGTCTGGAGCGGAAAGCAGAATCCTGTCCAACTCAATGCCTGCAGATCATGGAACGAACTTGTCCACGACTAGTTCGGAAGTCAAGGGTGGACTTGGAGTGTCACGCCGCTTTGTTTTAGGTGTGATATCAACGTGAGCACCTGTCAAAGGTCGCTGGCCTTCGGCAAGGACACTGTTGTTACAGAAGAGGCGATGAAACCTCCTGTCAAGTCTTCGTTAGAGGATCAGTAAGGGGGCTCCCTCCTATGGTTCAAACTGTTGTGCAGACTGTAATGTTAGTGTGACCGAGTGTTGAGTATTTACTGTAGGTGATCACTGTTTGCTTACAGTGGCTGTTGGACAAGGTATGCACCCGTTATTGCTGTTGTTGTATGTACAGAGCAGGTGATGGGAGGAAATTTGTATGATAGCTGATGTGTACCGCTAGCTTAGATTGACATGCAAAGAAATCTGGAGTATCCCCTTGATGAATGAGACCATTTCATCATCCTCACTTATTTGCGTGTAAACAATAGTCATCTTTACTGAGTTATGTGCTTCTAGGGGAACACTGTAGGTGGATGGCGGCTCACGTGATCTTAACGTCGGTCGTGTGAGAGTGAGCAGGTGAGATGACCCGTGAGGAGTAGAAAGAATCACCCGAGCAGTCCAGAGCAGACGACATATATATTTCATTCGACCTTAGTGACCCCTTGCCCCGATTTCGCCACGCTCTCGCAGCGACGACAACTGCCACTCTGGGTTTTTTCCACAGGAGTACTCCGGGTGATGATGCTGTAGTGCTGTCGCAGCATTGTCACTGATGGACCTGCGTGAAGGAATCAACCTGCTTCAGTCCAGGTACGATGTCGACAACATGTTGGGACTCGGGTCAAGTATCTGGAATCAAGCCAGGATGCCACTTGTAAAGGCCGGCTGTAAATCGCCCGTGACCCACGCTTCCTGTTTATTCTATAGTCACACTTAGCGGGTCCCCAGAAAAAGCGGCTCAGGTAGGGAGTCACTGGGGTCTATTGCACGGCCTCTCGGTGTGCACATGACGTACACCAAACTCTTTGCAATCATGGTGGGTTGGTGCCCGTGTTGCACCTCTAGTCACCTGACCTAGGTTGCTTTGGACAATACCTGGCAGCCTTGACTGCTCTGATTGGTATGACCTGGCCAGCTTATCTGCTTTTCTGATAAACCTAGCCTTCTTTTACCTGAACTACTCGTGGCATCTATCACCTCGCTTTCTCCTTACCAGAACTAAATGATGGCGCACCGTAGAGTTTACATGGTTTCACGTTATTAATTTTAACACCTTTTCCCAGAACATTAAGCCTTCAGTGACTTCTGGTGACGATAAACACCCGGACAGATAGGCAGTGAATGCTTTCTTAGTCCTCGTGATGAAGAACAGTATACGTCCTTTCAGGGAATCCCACAGAAGCTTGCCAGACGCCTTTCGTAGGTGCTATAGGTTGGACACTCAGTAAGCTGGTTTGCGATCCTCTCGAAGAACGTGACTTGTTGCTTTAAAAACACTACGAGGAGTCGTTCATCTACCTGTGGTGTCAGACCTGGTAAGTGTCACCGGAAGGGAAGGACGATTCCGCGTGATCGAGTGATCATTCGTAGTCATCAGGTACATGTTCGCTGAGACCACCGAGTGACCACCTAACGGTGGATTTCAAAGGCCGGGGATCAATCCTTTCATCATGTGATCCACGACCAAGCCGGGATGCGAATAATGTTTTCTTCCCACGCCCGCATGCGCAGACTACCTTTCATTCCGTTTAGCGCAAAGACACAGGCTTGAAGTTGTACAGAAAAACAGAAGTTCTCCCTAATACCAAACCCTAAGCCAATCCCCCCCCCCCCCCGTCCCTTTAAATAACCCAACCCCCAGGTCAAAGCTTGACTCATAGTCATCTGTTTTTGTTGTTAGCAAACGAGATGCGCATTCGCAGCACCTTGATATGTCTGCGAATGCGAGCCTGGTACTCACGTGGGGAAAAAATTCCGCAGCCGGGATGCGAAAATTTGTTTTCCTACATGTGTTCTTAGGCGAGTCACAACTTGGTACGAACTTAAGTGAGCCGACTTGGAATCAGATTGTAAACATCCTGTTTGACCCCAAAACACAGACTTCAACTTGTACAGGCAAACAGAAGCCCTTGCCCAATACCTAGCCCTACCCCTAATCCCAATCCGAAACAAAAAATGAAAATTACCATGGGGATCGAATCTCTAATCTTTAATCGTGAAAAGCTGGTGTCTTTACCACAGGGATATTATAACTTTCGCTTTGCTTGATTCACTGTAGCTATAAGAATTTGCGGAGTGATGTCTCCCCGCAAAAAAAGCAACGTCAGAGTTCGAACCTGCAGTCATTCAATGGCGGAAAACCGGTGTCTTTGCCACTGGGCCATCATCACTAGAGTTTGGTTTTGTTCACTGTAGCTATACGAAGTTAGGTCGTGACGTCTCTCTGTATTTCAGTACGCTTTCTCGATTAGCACACATCAACTTGAGCCATTTGAGGATAACCCCCAGAGTGCATGTAGGAAAAAAAAATATCACAGCCGGGATGGCTAGGTGAGGGCCAGACAACCCTGTGCCCCAAGCTAAGATCGAGATACCAGCTTGGCGACAGGTCGCGACCTCTGACCTGTCGACCCAGAAGAGTTTCTACGTAAATTTATTGCAGACAAGGCAGCTGTTGTCGCCTCCTGTGGTATAGCAGTGTTGGTGTAATCTCTCTCTCCACAGATGGCGGTCAGCTTGTCAAGCCGTAACCTGGTTTAAAATTCCCAAATAGTAGTCGGGGTTCGACTAACGAAAACGTTCGCCGTTACAGTTTGGGTACGTTAGACAAAAGGAATGATGATGAAGCTGGACGTAAATTTGCAGCAAACATGAGTTTAGAGATGGCGTCTTGCTCGGTTTCACGACCATGGAGCGGGTGGCTTGCATATTAGAGAGACTGAGTCAGTCCTGAAGATTCTAATCCTCATCGGGCCCACATTACCGTCGACGTATTTCCAAAAAGAGTGACAGGAGCACACTCTTCCTGCAAAGATGGCTAACTGTGCAACACTGCTTCACACAAGTCAACAGTATTGTGCCACTCCTACATTTGATGAATATTTATATTACAAATAGAGTTATGGCGCATGAATTACCGCCGCACCCCTCTCGAACTGTAGTGTAGGTCTCATGTTTAAGGAAAGTGAAAGCAGGGCTGGATTTTTTTTGGGGGGGGGGCGGGGAAGGGGATGGGGGGAGTGTTTTGTGTGCTTTAACACTACCCTCCCGTCTAAAAGAAAAAAACCCTATAAACTCGGGGTTCGCTGCGTCACCCACCCGTACTCTGTGCCCTGTATGCCGGGAGCTGTTAACGAACGAACAAACGAACGGATGGACATACGGAAGAACGGGAAGGTTATTTCAATAGGATTAGATTAGTTGACGGATGGTTTGTTATTGTGTATTATCAGAATCAACAAATAAAACCTAGATTAACAAATGTATTAGGTGTTCTGTTGGCTTTGTGTATGGTTTCCCTTATCATGCCCCTGCGAAAAAAGTAAAAGCAGACTGTCAGATTGTGAACTGTATTTTTGTAATGCAATTTCCTGTTTCCCGAGGCAGCTGTAAAATGAAAGCCATTAATCCTAGCTTTGCAGAGAAAGGTCAACACTCATTATGTAACACCACTCAGTAGGATGATGAAAAGAAGAAACAGTATAACATTTCTGCTTATGCAAATCTTTCACGAAGAAAGGTTTCGAGAATGTGAGTTGCAGGTACATGTACGTTTCACGACGGGCCGCACCTTAACTTAATGGACTCGACTTCTCCAAAATTACTGAACAAACTTTTATGGTGATCTCGTAAATGTACATTTAATTGAGCAATCGTCACCAAAACCTTTACTGCCTCAGGTCAATGGTTTCTACACCAGAGGGTGACGACGCTATGAAATAATGCGAATAACTAGAGAAATCTACCGAGGGAAAAGATTCTCATACTCTGACACGTTCGCTTAGTCTCACACAGGCAAAACACTACTAGCTCAAGAGCCCCCACTCTCGTAAAAGACACAACTGCAGCGAACCGTTATTCAACATATATTTCATACACTGACTTGACAACATCAAATATATCTGTTGTGATTTTTCCGGCGTCTAGTTGCCTACCCAATCAGGAGGTAGAGCAAATTGTTAACGCCGACCCAATTGGCTCGACAAAACAGCCAGGAGAGACCGCGCGGTGGAGCGGGGAAGGTAGCCAGCTAAGAGCGAGGGGAACCCGCACCCCGTCCCTCGGTTGACCCGTCACCCTGAGAGGGGGTCGGCTGCGAGGTGGGGGCGAACAACACTCCGGGCTACGGCCTACCACCTAGAACGGGTAGAAAGCCCATTCGCGTTTTTCTGGCAAGTCCGCGCTCAGGGCTATATAGGCGCCCGACCGCAAATGTTAAGGGCCGAAATGTGAAATGCCGATTGCCGATTGCCAGTTGCCGATTGCCGTATGCTGAAGGACGAAGGTATTACAGACGAGTACAGGCATTATCCTCGACGTGGACTGAGAACCAGCAGTGCTTCTGCAACAGGGGTGACTCTTGCCAGTCAGGAAAGGAACTCGGGCATTTTGGACCGGTGTTGTGATTGTGGAGCTGAGAGACGTGGCGTCTGCGGTATTCCTATCCAGCATCGTGAAAGTGAGTTTACGTACAGTGTAGGACACGACCGTAGCTCAAAGCTCGAGGAACAAACTTAGACGATAGTAAATCAAACTTGTTGATTTGTCGGTTTGTAGAAACGGTTATTTCTTGTGTGATGGTCGGTCGATCTGATTGTGTGTTAAGACGTCGACGTGACGTCATATTCAGAGAGGTTTTAGTACGGAAAGGATAAAGTGTTCTTGTGTTTACCGAAGTGAAGTATCGGTACGGTAAAATTCATAACCCGGTCAATAACGTGTGCGTGTGGATACGTATAGCGTAGCTGGGATGAATGTATGAGAGTGCGAGTGGTTGTTCTACATGTCAGTAGATGTACATTGAAGCATCATTCATTGTGTAGTGAAGAATTCCATGTGTAACTGTAAATAAATAGAATAGTGTTTTATCGCTGCCCTTTTTATTAAGTTGCGCGCGTGACAAGCAAGGCGGTGGGGGCTTGAGCCGATTGGAAATTGATTACATTAGGCAGCGATTGCAGTGTTAGTTTCCCCCTTCTTGACACATTTTTATGTTGTGATAACTCTAGTCAACGAGCAGACGAGTAAAACACATAAGCGCCATACCCCTAGACACGACAGAGAGAATACCGCGACAATATCTACAGATTATTTACAGAGAATCACCGTGCTCGTGTCTAGGGTAAGACGCTGCCTGATTACGTCATACCACGAGGAATCGGACAATCAGGATAAACAAACTAAAGCCAGAGGGGAAATCACACTGCCACACGGCCTATGATCCCGCTATATATACAGATTCAATAAGTGACTGACAACAGAGCATCTACTCTTGTCCCTACTGAAACAACTGCTTTACTGCGATACACAGCTCTGAAGCTGTTCAAGGACCCTACACTTCACTCTAGCTCCCTGCCACTAGCCTTTGACATCTCCTGTCTCCCGCAGGATAAAACCACCTATCTTAATCAACCCCAGTCCCAGACTCTAAGATAGTTATGGCAAAAGCAGTCCTAACCTATAAGGCACAACTAGCAGTCACTTACTCGTCTGTCTCATTGACTTGTCGGCGAAATACACCCAGTGTATTTAGCGTGAGTACTAGAGGCTTTGCTCTTCCGACATCCCTGCTAAGATGGCGAGGGGCAGAGGTCCGTGGGTCTACACGTGTCCGTTTGTCTTTTGGTCTTCTCTCCTCACTCACACTTTCCCCTGCTTAAGTAGCGTGCGCCCTCGCGCCCAGAGTTCACGGGAACCACCTTATTCTCACTTAAACCAGTTCTGGCCAGCCTAGGCTGGCCCAGAGCAGCTACCCATGCTATGACATAGCGCCCACCTACCAGGTGTCAAGAGAGGGAAGGGGGAATAGGCTAACCTAGGGGTGACATGTGACAGTACAAAAGGTGGTCAGACAAAAACCAAAGAGAGTAAGTCAGAATTGTTTAGAGTGTGTGAAGAAAAGTAAAAGTAAAAAATTAACAGAATACTGTGATCACAAACATATCGCAAAAGTATGTTGTGGGCTTTAAAAACTGGGAGCAACTTGTTTTGTTTTGTTTTGTTTTCGTCGTTTTGTTTTTTATCATGCATTGACGTGCAGAGACTCTGGTGGATTTAGGAGGCAGACATTTTGAATTAGGGTGTACAGAAACTCCCTGTACATATTTACTTCAAGCAATAGTTGTTTGTGCATGTGAACTCGTCCGTGACGTGTACAGGTAGGCGTGTCAGCCGAAAATCCCCGTAAGCATAATTATGTTAGAAGCAGCGCCTATCACTGCGCATGTGTTCTCATGTGTTCAAAATGTCCATCCATAAAATGCATTCTATACCCAGCGCTCATATGTTTACCATAAACATTCTGGAGAAAGTTGCATAAAGGGCGAGATTCGCGAGGCTAGAGAAGAGCGAAATGCATTATACAATTTAACAATAACTTGTTTAAGCAAAGCTAGAACAGATAGGAACACGTTTTAGGCATGTTCCCTTCTTCAGGACGGTACAGATACAAACAGATAACAAATAACAAATAAAAATCACTTAGCTGACCAGCGTCCTTGTCAGGTAAGAGGTTTTTATTCCTCCTAATTTCGCTTCAACAAGTCCTCTTTGTTGTAGCTTTATTACCTCAAGCCGTAGTCGCTTTTTTTTCTTTTTTAATTTGTTTACTTAACTAATGCCTATGCAAGTGGTTGTTATAACTCATTCTTGAATGCGTCCGACATGTACAAGTGCACGCATGAGTGTATACAAACACTTGTTGCGGCTTCAATTGTTGCCTGTTTGTAAGTTCTTTTACGGATAAAGGGAGGGGAGCGTATGCGGTGTGATTTGGGGTAATGGTCACCGGAAGGGAAAGCAGTGACAGGACGGAAGCAGTTATGTGACAGATGTTCGCTCACTGGTTCGCACTTCCTAACCAGTAGGTCTGGGCCGCGACATTGTTTTTCTCTATGCGAGCTCCAGGCGCGCACGCGCAGACCTACCAAGGTACTCCGCATGCCCATCTCGGTTGCTAACGACAACAACGGTTGATTATAGGTCACGCTGTGACCTCTACACAGCTTCACTTCTTATAGTTACAGTGAAGAGGTCAATTGTGGTGACCTATAGCTGAGTGGTAAAGACATTGGCTTTCACGGTTATGTCGCAGATTCAAAACCCATAATAACTTATGATTTTTTCCGGGGGATGGGGGATGGGGGGTGGGGTGGGGAAATTGGGTTAGGGTTTGGTATTAAGTTGGACTTCTGTTTTTCTGTATAAGTTGAAGCTTGTGACTTCTACACAGCGTCACTTCTTATAGTTACAGTGAAGAAACCAACCCGTCGTGACCGATAGCCGAATGGTAAAGATATTGGCTTTCACCGTTAATGTCGCAGGTTCGAAACCCATATTAACTTACGGGGTTTTTTTTAAGGGGTAGGGGCAGGGGGGGGGTTGGTTTTGGGTAGGACAGGACTTCTGTTTCCCTGCCCTGAACGGGATGAAATGAGGTCTGCGCATGCGGGCCAGGAACTCGCGTGGGAAAAGAAAACATTTGCGTCTGGGGTACGGCAGCTATTAATGTTAATGTATACATGGAGATTGTTACAATAGTATCTGTTTCCGGAATCGCCTCCCTCTGTAGGTCTCTAAGCTACCGCTACGAGCTCAGTACAGTGCGTGGCTCAACGCTCTTATCAGTTTATGGTAAACGTTTCGTTATTCGCGCAGCGATACACATGCAGATACGCCTTACAGTAGCGATTACTAGAACGGCTGTCTCTGATAGCTCTATTGTCGATACTGCCAGAAAACCTTAGGAAGACAAAACCACTTTTGTTACTGACTTACACAGTGAAAAATCAGCTGACAGCCAAAAATATGTCATGGTTTGATATGCTATACTGTTCGCATGAATTGAGAGACCAATGCAAAATGCACGCGTTACGTGATACCAAAGCACAATCCGATAGTGACAATGAAGCTGAAGCGTACCTCATTCATTAATGCAACGAACAACAACAGATTTAAATTGTTATTTTCATCGCAACAGCTAGATTTCATGCCATGAGGGTCTTGGCCTGCACGCAGACAGTTAGGCACTGTTGTCACGTGGTCTGAGCCAGTGTCCCATAGCCATTTACGACCTCTTCTGCCACTCTTGCTGAAGCAAAAGGAACAGCTGGTTGTCTAACGGCGATGGGTGGTTTGCCTACCAGCTATGCCCCAAGACACCCCCCCCCCCCCCCAGGATCTCGATAAGTTAAGGTCCCGTAAAGTTTCTTGGCGGTGGCTGTTCTGTCCTGCTAAGCCCTCAGGACGACAACCCTGCCATCTTGTCTCGACGTTGATACTGGGCGCCCGCGCTCCCTGACACTTCCTGTCTGGTTGTAGCAGTCTCTCAATGTCACAATGACTGGATGGAAAATTCCCAATCAGCGACTAACTTCCCGGAGCCCGCTACCTTCATGCAGTCGCACAATCGCCTTGCCACAGTCAGCGTCGCTGAGCCGTCGTCCTGGAGGCATGGTCACAAACTGTTTTTCGACCCCGTCCATAAACACCCAACAGTCTCTCAGCAGTAACGCAGCTGTGTTCAAAGTACACATTGTGTGCACGTGCATTGTGTCCCCCCCCCTCCCGGTTAGTTTTGCTTTCTCACCTGCACTTCTTTGATTTTCAGACATTGCCTGGTGTCTTGGGTGCGGATGTTTGGCTGCTAGATGTGTACAGGAACGCCCCAGCACCGACTCCCACGAACATTGACGTTCCTTGATGCAGCGTGAAACAAGGTGCATTCAAATGTTCAGGGTCGGGTGTTGTGTTCGTGCAATTTACACACATCTGTGACCAAAGATGCCAAAATGCAGCTGATCTTTAAATTCTTTTGAGCAGTACATGTTGGGGTTTTATCTAAAACGTTTATGAATTGTTCCCTCATTTTTTCTATAAAAAAGCACGCCAGTTGAATAAATTGCGGGATGGGTAAGCGAACAAGCAAACGCGAGGTAAAGCGCGAGCGATCCTGAATGTGCCCAAGCAAAGCGAGGCATGCTGGACACCTCATAAACAAAGGCATTCAAATTGAGAAATATTCCCGTTAGGCAGTTTTGCGTCGGATGTTCTGTTTCCATGGAGTCGCTGTGGTAACTATAGATAAAGGTAAGTTAAATTGGGATCTGTGTGAGGTATTAAACCCAGACTTAGCTATGGAGAGCCAGGTATTGATATGTGTATCTGTTATCGTAGAAGCTGTCGGCATGCACGATAAAACCCAGTTCTGTGCAGTAACATAGATAATACATACAAGACCACACCAATGTCTTCCCAGTATCGAACCAGACCAAGCTCCTCATCGAGACAAAAGAGATCATGGAGTACAATTCTGAATAGAAAAAAAGACACATACACATTAACATTCGGAAAATGACGTATCACCCTTTCCTGGGAGTAGACACTATATTGTGTAGCTTGTAACTGTGTCATGACACGTCGCCTACCAGTGTACCGTGACAGCTTGGTCTGGAACCGTCTTTCCCGATTCCACAGACGATTGTACTGAGCCTGTGGAAAGACGGGGTAAACCAGAATATTCCATCGAAAAAAGAAATCACTGTACAGCCAAAAATAAGTGGAAACTATTTCATTTCCTTATACAGAGGTACCCCAGAGAACATGGAGGTATTATAGGGCCTACGTTATACCTGCTGTCCCTCATGCTCCCCTTGAGTGGCGATGTGTGGAAGGAGTGGGCCGGGGGAGGGGGACAGGGTAAGACGCATAACAGTGTACCACGAAGAAAACGAGAAGAGGGGCCGTGTCAGGATAGTTGTGCCCTGTCACATGAAATCCCTGGTTTTTGCGAACAGGGCATAGTATGGCATGGCTCTATCTGCCCGTGTGAGATGGATTATGGCTGTGAAGCCTGGCCTTGGAGGCTAGCTTCAGCAATTCCCTGGACAGGGGTTTACGACAGACGACAGACGACAGACGACAGCCTCCACTCGGCACAGCTCGGCCACCACGACATTCGTGTCGTGTCATCCTTCCAGTCGTAAACTGTCTTTCTGCCTTCCGTACAACACCCTGTGACAAAGAGGTATCTGAGGACAACGTTGAGAGCGATGAAGATGAAAGTGACTAGGTGCGCAGCTCTTGATGTAGGTAGGTAAGTAGGTAGGTTTGGGTGCACCGTAGGTAGGTGGGTTTGGGTGCACCGTAGGTAGGTAGGTCTGGGTGCACCGTAGGTAGGTAGGTAGGTTTGGGTACACCGTAAGTAGGGAGGTAGGTAGGTTTGGGTGCACCGTAGGTAGGTAGGTAGATAGGTAGAAGTGGAAGCAATATTTGATTCACCGACGGATATAGTTAAATATTTCAGCTCACTTTATTTCACTGACCTAGTGACAATGGCAGCGCGACTCTAGATTGCATAGCACAAGCACATTCTTGCATTTTTTTTTATTTCGCGATGAGCTGCAGTCATGCGGAAATAGAGGGTCATGATACAGGACGTGGTACGTCCACGCCTTTGTGCTGCCATAGAGACAGCGTCAAGCTGGAAGCCTTGCCACAGGTTACTCTCGTGCTGCCGTACAGACAGCCCCCATCCTGGAGCCGTACTCATGGCCGCTGGTTAAGCCTAAACTGGTCGCCATCACGTGACAAACGTGGCCGTTTTGCGTGCGGTGACTAATACCATGCCAATACGACGTCACGAAGGAGGCCGTAACACACGTGGGTGTCTATAAACATTAATGAATATCGTTTTGCCATGCAAACTAACTTCATGACATCATGATACAAGTATTTTCCATCGCCCACACCATGCGGCGTCGCGTCATGCAAGATGCAATGGTAGGTACATAACTGGTTGCAGTCCGGATATTTACTGGAAATGTTTTACTGTCTGAACTGAACAGAAAATCACTGAGGTCGCAAGATTCCTCAGATCTGTGAGTCGAGGCCACATTACTTAGGAGATGTGAGACCAGTCATACAGTATTCTTTATTCTTCAGCTTTCATTTTACTGCAAACTGCTCATTGGTTACAAAACTTGTAAATAAGTGGTTGGAGACATCCGTTCAGCAATCATAGTAACTGTGCTCAATATTTACGCTTAACATTTTGGAGCAGATTATTTATGCTATTTATAATAACTACGTATATTAGGAGTACAAAATAATGTTGTTATTTGAGTCTGTATACGTCTATCTTCTCTTACGCTTGTGTAGATCCGTGTATACAAATGTGGATCCATGTACACACATGCCAACCTGTATATACAATTATTGTCTTTCCTTCTGCCGCTGAGAACATGTGCGTCCATGTTCATTCTCATTTAGCTAACTAGAATACCAAGCTAGACTCAACTGTTGTGAATGAATGATTTTATCTGAATGCTTGTCTAGGGCCAGCTTATGGCGATCCTGTTTTGGGACAAACTGAACGATTCCATTAGCCCAGTTGTTACCATGGCTAGGTTCAGACGATCCAGTTTTAGGACTGCAAAAACTTTTAGGGTCAGCTGGGGGTCCATGAATGGTTTTGCGCACTGGGAACGGCTGCGAATTTTCATTGCAACCAGAGGTGGGTAATTTTATAGACATTTTCCTGCTGCAGCTGTCGTCTGTTCTTGTTTTTGTTTTTTAAATGTGTCTTCTTAGTGGGCAGGAGATTTGAGATTGCAAGGGAGACAACACAGGCAGCAAATCTCTCAGACAGCTGACGGAAGTATTCCCTATTAATCCGACAGGTTACATTTCAAACTCACAGTCAGATGTATACGGACACCAACACGTACTTGTGTTAGTGCTTTTTGATTGTTGAATCAGGGACAAGTTAATTTATACGTCCAATCACGGAGAAGAGTAAAATGGCGACGTGGCTTATTCGTCTTGAAGGTTATTGTGCATGGCCAGGGTAACAAACTAGGCCGCAGGTTCGTCCTGTAAAGAAAGTCACTTAATGGACTATTTTCATCTGGGGCGACCTGCTTGAGTTCTGATAGTCTCGGAATTCGCTCATGAACACCTCAGATCTGTTTGGGACTATGCGCACTATTTAAGGACAAATAATTTGTGTGTACTTTAGATCATTTATATCCTTTACCACAACCACCACTGCAGCTGCAAGAAAACAACTCACATCTTTCAATCTTTGTGATACATTGGTCTTGATGGGGTCCTAAATTGACAAACTCGTGTCTCTGTCCACTGCTTGTCACATGTCACCCCTAGGTTAGCCTATTCCCCCTTCCCTCTCTTGACACCTGGTAGGTGGACATTGCGTCATTAGTCAGGGTAGCTGCTCTGCGCCAGCCTAGGCCGGCCAGAACCAGTTTAATCGAGTTTAAGGCGTCAGGACGCATACTCCTTAAACAGGGAGACACTGAGGATAGGAGGATACACAGACGGAGAGTAGGACCAAAAGACACGCGGACACGTGTAGACCGACGGACTCTGCCCCTCGCCATCTTAGCCAGGACGTCGAAAGAGCAGCTCCAGTTCTCACGCCAAATACACTGGAAGTATTTCGCCGACAAGTATACAAAACAGACGAGTAAGTGACCGCTGGTTGTGCCTTCTAAATTAGGACTGCTCTTGCCATAAATAACTATCTTAGAGTCTGGACTCGGTTTGATTAAGATAGGCGATTTTATCCTAGCGGATACAGGAGACGTCATAGGTTAGTGGCGGGCGAACGCCAAGAGGAGATAGAGTGAAGTGCTGGGTCATTGCGGTGTCACGGCTTCTTTGTTGGGTCGTTGAACAGTTTCAGAGCTGTGTATCGCGGTAAAGCAGTTTAGTAGTGACAAGAGTAGGTGCTCTGTTGTCGGTCACTTCTTGTATCCGTGTGTAGAGCGGGAGCATAAGCCGTGTTGCAGTTTGATTTCC
This sequence comes from Lanistes nyassanus, assembly GCA_004794575.1. Lineage (NCBI taxonomy): Eukaryota > Metazoa > Mollusca > Gastropoda > Architaenioglossa > Ampullariidae > Lanistes > Lanistes nyassanus. The sequence continues at coordinate 125,382 of SMGT01016065.1, forward strand.
CCTCTGGCTTTAGTTTGTTTATCCTGTTTGTCTGATTCCTCGTGGTATGACGTAATCAGGCAATGTCTTACTCTAGATACGAGCACGGTGATTCTCTGTAAATAATCTGTAGATATATTTGATGTCGAGTCAGTGTATGAAATATATGTTGAATAACGGTTCGCTGGAGTTGTGTCTTTTACGAGGGTGGGGGCTCTTGAGCAAGAATTGTTTTGCCTGTGTGAGACTGAGTGAACGTGTCAGAGCATGAGAATCTTTTCCCTCGGTAGATTTCTCTAGTTATTCACATTATTTCATAGCGTCGTCACCCTTTGGTGTAGAAACCATTGACCCGAGGCATAAAGGTTTTGGTGACGATTGCTCAATTAATTTTATATTTACGAGATCACCATAAAAGTTTGTTCAGTAATTCTGGAGAAGTCGAGTCCATTAAGTTAAGGTACGGCCCGTCGTGACACTGCTCGATCGCGTCGAGTTTCTGCGTCCCGACATGCCCAACATCAGTTTCTAGAGCTGATGGTGTCAGCCCATAGCGCCCCTCGGAGAGGTCATTAGCATTTCTTAGCATACGTCATTAACGCATGCGCATGGGGTGTTAAAACCGTGGCTTTGTCAAAGTCCTTAAAGCTTTTCCTAAATGTCTAGCTGACTGAACAGGATGTTCCTGCTTTGCCTTTGTAGAGGAAAAAAAAAAAAAAGAAAGTCTATCCACAGTTTTTATTAGGGTCAATCAGGTTTGCACAGAGTATGTTGTATTTTCTACTGAGAGTTTCAATATCATACAAGTTTTGTCCGGGTCATTGTATAATCCCTGATTTTTATAAACAAAATTATTTACCAGCACTGCTAAACCTTTGTGTTTAACAGGAAATAAAATATATTTTTGCGTCCCCGTTTTGATCAAATTAAGTGTTCTGGGAAATGTACAAGGTGCGTTTCTTGTAACCAGTACACCGCATATTTCTTTTGCTTAAAGAAATGTATTACATCATCTCGTGTTTGAGTCTCTCAGCCCTCTACAACTCATCCTGCATATAGTGAGTTTATCCATAGAGCTTCTTCTAGGTGATAGTAGAAAGGAATCACATATGGGCGAAACAAAAACAAGAAGAAGGACTAATATATCTAGAAAGGAGAAAAGGAAAGAAATAAACAAGAGTGACATAGACCATCATCTCTTGCTATGAGTGATATTCAAGGAGAGTGCCGCACTGGTCATGAATGCCAAAAGGTATATCAAGCACAGGGAGAAAAGACATATAGAAAACACATTCTCTGCTGATCTGTTTAGCGAGGAAAGAAACACACGTTGCCATACATTATTCGATAGTCCATATCTCCTGCCTACACACGCAAACGCACTCGAAAAGTGAGTTTCATGAAGCCCTGACTATACAATGCATACACATTTGCCCACATGCACACAAGGTACGTATTTCCAAACATGGATGTATACACACATATTGTTAATTTTATTTTTCCATGTAACATTAATAAATGTACCGGGAATCTCAATTCCATTTACCCCAGGAACAGTATTTCTTAGGCAGTTTGATACCTTTAACTACCCCAGTATATAGGTATAGATATATTTTTCGGGATCTTCCGAGAGTAACGGGATATTCCGAGAGAGACGGAAATTTGAAAAATATAACATTTTCCATGAAATCTCGATAACTGTACCGGAGCACTAATGCATTTAACCTAGTAGCAGTGGTTCTTAGCATGTTGAAATCTTACAGCTTACCCCCAGAAATAACCTCTAGCCCACCGGAATCTTTTTTTAGAATGACCTTATGGCCTGGTTTGCTCCGAGATACGCAATGGGCTGTTTCTGACACCTGCGTGTTCGTAGACTGGTCCCGAGTATCGGAGGACTGTGTACGAGACATCGCATGTAGTCTGAATCATCCACGGCTCTCTTCACCCCTTCCTCCCTCCCCCCCCCCATATTTTCTGTGAAACGCATTTCTTTGTACTCGTTTACTTGATACCAAGGATTCTCAGGCCCCAAATCTTTGCTTGTCGTGAACCTCTACATGCTTTCCTATCCTCTCCCTTTGGCCGGTTGGTTGGTTGCTTACTTTAGAGGGGTACTGCTGGCACCTCACGGTGATTTTGAACAGCGGGAGAGTGGAAATGAGGTCATACCCCGCCAGACACTGAAATAAACCATCGATCAGCGCAGTATGAGTGCGGAGAGTCAGTTCAATGTTTAACTCCACGATTTGATTCTTATAGCCACTAATGGGTTCGAACCCGTAAGAATCTGACCAGCTGAGCTGGACGTCTACCTCTCACCTTATCCCCCCCCCCCATGTTTCACCATGATACTACACAGCAGGAAGTTACAAGCTGAGCAAAGCGACACGCGCAATGTTTAATTGTGCCGCTTTGAGGGTGGATGGGCCTTTAAGTGTGTTAAAATAATTCCTAGAACTGGGCACTCGTCACGGAAATGACACGCACGCGCGCTCGCTGAGATAACAGATACTTATGCCCTAAGTGCGAACAGAAAATTAACGACGAAGTAGTGGAACAAGAAATGACTTTGATGGACCAGCTCTGTGTCAAGACATCCATGTGACGTAGTAATAGACGACAGGACGGCATGACGACAATCTCTGATCGTCATATCGCGCCTGCTAGTTTCGCTCGCAGACCATGCTGCCAGTGCTCGACTTCGCTCATGCGTGACGAAAGAGCCAAAAGAAACAAAAGAGGAGTTGGTCCAATTTCACGCAAGGTCAGAGGGCAGAAACCTTTCAGTCGCGGCTAGCCTTTGTCCTCCTGTCTTCAATCCCGTACCCATACCCAGCCACACATCAAGGCGCCCTTCTGTCAGCGGTGGCCACCCCGGGTGAGGCTTCTGTCGGGTTTAGTGAATGGGAGCGTCCTCCTTAGTAACAATGGGAAACTTTTACATTGTGTTCTCTGGCGACAGAACGCTGACCTTTCGATGGGGTAGGAAAGTCGCCGAGTGCAAGAAACAATGGAGGTGCTTCGTGTGGCCTGCCAAACTGAAACCCCGACTATTCTATCATTTTCAGATGATGCGAGAAACTTTATAAGACAAGAAGCTGCTATCTTCGATAAAAGATTTAAGAAAATGTTGGCATGTAGCTATTTGATCAATCTGATGGTTTCACTATTGGTCTCAGACTTCAACAAGTGTCTGTAGCAAATGATCGTATGTGTGTTGCTATAGCTCAAATTCATGGCACACTGTATTTGCATCGAGCTTTCATTTAATGTTTCAGCAGACGTCTGTAGGTTTAAATGTTACAACAGACGTCTGTAGGTCACAAGAAAAGGGCAAAAGTACGTTATCAGCAAAGACGTACCCGGCTAACAGCTTCACGTGACCTACTGAAAGCAAGCCAGCTGTCGCAACACTGATAATCTGAACTCAGGATACCAGTACCCCCTCCTCCCAAACAGACTTTCTGATCTGTTGTCTCTCTGTGTTAAGGGGGGGGGGGCTTTCTGCCTGTGTTCAACGCCC
>SMGT01016065.1:140292-167912 GCA_004794575.1 Lanistes nyassanus
CCGTCTCCCTCTCTCTCTCTCTCCATCTCCTTCTCTCCATCTCCCTCTCTCCATCTCCCTCTCTTTCTCTCTCTCTCCATTTCCCTCCATCTCTCTCCATCTCCCTCTCTCCCCCCATCTCCCCATCTCTATATCTATATCTCAATATCTATATCTATATTTATCTATCTAAATTTATCTCTATATCTATATACCGTTTTGTTGTGTACTAAGAGCGCAAGATTCGGATACGAAGGAAACAGTTCCTGAGTGACTGGAGAGCCCAGCACTTCGCGATTCAATGCACAGGAGACAGGAAGAGGCAAGAGTTATCTACTCGCTATCGTTGCTCTAACTTTATTTGCCGGGTATGCGTAATCGATACCAGCAGTGCAAGCAAGCGACACCCGCTCTCTGATCTTTCACTCAAACAGTGCACACCTAGCCTTATGGTCCGTAGCCTGAGTTGTGTGTGTACCTGAGCAACACACTGTTTAAACTCCCCAAGCAGCCCATTTCCCCAGAAACGGGAGAAATGTTTGCGGACACCGCAGTTGCTTAGCGTAAAGAATCACAAGAATGATCACAGGAAGACTGAAATGTAATCTTATCGTCGGTGTAGACGTGCCTCTGACCCACCATCGTGTGACGTCTATAGGAGGTCTCGTCATTGAAGAGAGGGTGACATAATTACTACATTGATATAAGGGGTAGAAAGTTCACAAATACGACACTGATAATCAAGGCTTGAAAGTCCACAAATACCATACAGACATCAGAGTTTCAACCTCCACAATTACTACACGATAATGAAGGTTTGAAAGTTCACAAATATCACACCGACATCAGGGTTTCAACCTCCACAAATACTACACTGATAATCAAGGCTTGAAAGTCCACAACTATCACACAGGCATCAGGGTTTCAACCTCCACAAATACTATACCGGCATAAGGTTTGGAGCGTCACAAATCGTCAAAGATTAAAATAAAAGGCAAAATGTTGTCTCACCCTAGCAAACGTAATGGGGTAACCACACAACCTACATCAAGTGAAATTAACAGATTAACTGTCTGCGACCCTTGACGAGGTGTTCCCGCCATTTATGTTCCTAAAATTGCCAAAATGATAATTAAAAAACACCCACACACAAGCACTATGCGCTTTACTTCTCTCTCTCTCTCACACACACACACAAAATGCAGCTGTTTAAGTAGTGACAACTTCTCCCCAGTACAGCACAAACTGATTTGGTATTTTGTTTTCGCAAAAGAATGATTGACCGACCGAAAGGCGAAACGGTGACAAAATTATGCACAGAAGACATGTTTGCGTTGAGTGATTTGAAAGGTTTCCAGTTCAGGAACACACAGGTCTCTGCTGAAATCTGTGGTGCCTCCCTCCCACCAGAGAGGGAGAAAAAGGGAGAAGTGAATAGAGCTGGCGCCATACACAATTTTGATCTAAGCACGGTGAGTTTTAAAGACAGCGCTGGACTTAAGACTGTCAAACTAGACCGTGGTTATCATACCTGTTATGCGTGCTTTACACGTGCTTTTCTCCATCTCCCTCTCTCTCCCTCTCTCTCTCTCCCCCTCTCTCTCCATCTCCATCTCCCTCTCCCTCCATCCCCCTCTCCCTCTCCCTCCATCCCCTCTCCCTCCATCTCCCTCTCCCTCCATCCCCCTCTCCCTCCATCCCCCTCTCCCTCCATCCCCCTCTCCCTCTCCCTCCATCCCCCTCTCCCTCTCTCCATCTCCCTCTCTCCATCTCCCTCTCTCTCTAATCCTCGGATGACAGGAGTTGTAAGAAACTAGTCCAAACATTGGTACCTAAATACAATTCTTTTAACAAATTAAATCGAATGTTCTTTATAGACCCAAATTCTCATTACGCTATTAATGAAAAGATGCTTGACGAGTAAGAACGCTTATCGATATCTGAGGACGTCCACCACGCACAGTGTCGGATTGGCTCTTTGCATCTTGTCGTGGAATTCTCTCTGTCGTGTCTAGGGGTATGGCGTTTATGTGTTTTGCTAGTCTGCTCGTTAACTAGAGTTCCAACAACATAAAAATGTGTCAAGAAGGAGGAACCTAACAATGCGATTGCTGCCTAATTTCGTCAATTTCCAATCGGCTCAAGCCCCCACCCCCTTGCTTGTCACGCGCACAACTTAATAAAAGAGGGCAGCGATAATACACTATTCTATTTATTTACAGTTACACACAATGAATGATGCTCCTGTCGACGAGCGGGCGGTACCTTATCTTATTGGAATCGACTTCTCCAGAATTACTGGACAACTTTTATGGTGATCTCGTAAAATGTAGATTTAATTGAGCAATCGTCACCAAAACCTTTACTGATTCAGGTCAATGGTTTCTACACCAAAGGATGACGACGCTATGAAATAATGTGAATAACCAGAGAAATCTTCCGAGGGAGAAGATTCTCATACACTGATACGTTCGCTCAGTCTCTCACAGGCAAAACACTTCTAGCTCAAGAGCCCCCACCCTCGTAAACACACAACTGCAGCGAACTGTTATTCAACATATATTTCAAACACTAACTGGCTCGACAACATCAAATATATCTACAAATTATTTACAAAGAATCACCGTGCTCGTGTCTAGGGTAAGACGCTGCCTGATGACGTCATACCACGTGCAACAGACAAAGGAAATAATCAAATCAATGCAAGAGGGAAACCAAACTGCCAAACCGGCCTATGATCCCGCTCAATACACACGTACAATAAGTGACCGACAATAGAGCTCCTACTCTTGTCACCACCGCAACAACAACTTCTGCGATACACAATAACAAAGCTATCAAACTGAATCAATAAGTGACCACCTAAGAGCACCTACTCTTGTCACTATTGAAACACTACTTTTCTGCTAGTTCTCTTGCGTCCACGTCTCGGATAATGGTCGTAATCTCCTTTAGTTACTGTCCCAGAACTGGATTCGGCATTCGGCATCCGACCCTCGGCATTCGGCATCGACCCTCGGCATTCGGCAATCTGCTTTGGCCATCGGCGGCCTTTTATAGCCCCTGCAGCCCGACTTGCCAGAAAGCACTACCTGTTCGGGGTGGTGGGCTGTAGCCCGGAGGTTGGTTCGCCCCCACCTCGCAGCCGACCCCCTCTCAGGGTGACGGGTCAACCGGGGGAGGGGGGAGGCTTCCCTCGGCTCTCAGCTGGACCACCTTCCTCACTCCACCGCGCACTCTCTCCTGGCTGTTTCAGAGAGCCAATCGGGTCGACCGTAACAAGTCGATCTACCTCCTGATTGGGTAGGCAACGAGACACCAGAAAAATCATAACACATCTGGTTTTCTCCGACATGAGCAGTGTAAACCTTGCATAACCCTACTTTCATCGAACGACAATGGCACAAAAGAAGTCGTCGAACTGTCTTTCTTATACAAAGATTTAATGTTACTTCCATCGAGCTACTCTTCACGGAGTCTCGTGTAATTTAGTTTTGACGAAGCTACATCAGTCTTTAATGGGGGAGGGCGAGGGCCCGCTGTTACACTAGTTCCTTTCCACAGTTTTAATTCGATTTCACCCTCCCGGTTTGGCTTGTTTGCGAAGAAAAAACAAATAAAAACATAAACAAAAGCATAACAAAAACAAAAATATAGCAAAAACAAAAACATAAAAACATAACAAAAACGAAAACAAAATAAAACAAAAAGTAATAACAGCATGCATGGCGCAATGCATAGTTATCGGCATATAAACATTTGCGAAGGTCTAAAGTTTTCGGGAAGCAGGGAACAAAAGTTAAGAAGAAATCCAAAGCCATCCGTCATCAGCTGTCAACGGCCACAAAGCGGGGCAGCGGCGGGGGCGCACAGTCACGTGGGTGATTAGCTTTGGTCCTTTTGGTCCTGACTGTACCTAGGCACTAAACGAAGTACCTTTCGAACAACGGGCAATGGCCTGAGAAAAGAAGTGCATGAATATGTGCGCGTGTAGAGTGCGTGTGCGTATGCGTGTGTACGCGTGCGTGAGATCGATGCATTTAGAGGGATTTACGCGCGTGCGTGCGTGTTTCGTGTGAGCTGGGGTTGGTGGGTGAGGGCGAGTACACAGATTTGTGCGACACTCGCGGAAGCGAAAGTTAATTGAAGCTGCGCCCATGCACAGCTGCATCTCATACCGACCCCTGTTCACTGCACATCCGCACCCCACACGCCACGATGACGTCATGTTCACAGTACTACTGGCTGCATGCAGTTCTCGGAATCGGCCGCCAGTTCAGGGCCGGGTGACACTGGCCTCGACCTCGACTCGCCGATTGTCGGCCATCGCCACAAAGCTGCGTCTAGTGTGATCCGCGTTCCGTCCTGCTCAAACTCTCAGCGGCACAATTGTGGCAGATCTTGGCCCCAGTGGCTGCTGGCCAAGCGCTTCCGCTTTTCGTAAAAAGTATTTGTACTTCTGAAGTGTGTCTATAGACGTTGGTTGGTTGGTTGGTCAACCTCAAGTCAGCAGCTGAGGCTATACCCAGCTGGGTAGAGGACGGTGAAAGGTGTTGTGGGTGGGTGTGGGGGTAGGGTAGAATGAGGAAGTGCGTTGCACATGGAATCCAGACCACTACCTTTTGTGCATGTAGTAACCATGCGTTAGTACTAGGCTACGGGGCACCGCATGCAAGAAAGACTGCACGAGAAAAAAGAGAGAAGAAAGACAATAAGAATGATGAAAAGAAAGGCCGTAGAAAAAAGAGTGAGCGAGTGAAGGAGGGAGGCCGGGCTTCAGCTGGCTGGCTGGTTGGCTGGATGGATGGATGATGAGGCCAGAACATGTCGGTAATGCGCAGACCGATATCCAGCGACAACTAACAACCGTGCCTGACTCGGCGTTTTGTCGTTCAGATTCTGTACACGCGACTACAGTGGTCTTTCTTGTTGCGCCAGCGAAACTTGATCTGGCAAGAGCTAAATAAAGAACCCACTCACCATGCTTGGCGTTCTTCTACTGACTGGTGATGTCAGGCCGTCACCACTCCTCTCACGCTGGCGTACCCCTTTTCCGCAGGTCAAGGTCATGACCTTACCCAACACGACAAGCACGTTCTTCACAGCACTAGAACGAAACTTAACCTTTAAGCAGCCTTCACACGGCTCGATTAAGTCGGATGAAAGCACCCAGAAGAATCTAGTGCAGCTATTTGCAATAAAATATAATTTCTTCTTTAATTACATCGAATACCCTTACGGACACATTTTTTTGCTAAAATCTCGAAAATTATGTGACTGTCCAGATAAATTCTTTATAGAAATTACAATTATTCTATAATAATACTGCGATTGGGTTAGTTCTTTATTGGCGTTTTCATGCTACTAAGTCGAACTATCTAATCCAACCAGAATAGATGAATGTCTGCTATGCTCAATTGTATTTTTCAACTCCAGCCTGTCCCAGACCTTTCGTAAAAGAACCGAAGGTATTGGCACATTCATCTACATTATCCGTGTCGTTGAACAGTCGTGACCGGAATGCACAGGATCAGTAAAGGGTACGACGATGTCTACACTCCAGACAGGCAAGTCAACATCAAAGGATAGGCCGCCTGTTTGTTGTTAGAGAAAGTCCCCTGTCTGACAACGACATCACCCGTGAGAGCCCAGACCCCATTACGGTCTTGTTAACTCTTCAGTCACCGAGGTCACGGGGTAAAACCCACTCCCCGGTCGAAAAAAGTACGCTGAATGGTGGACCGGGTGTAAGGTAAGAATATGAAGAATTGATGAGCAGCCTTTACAAGTTTCACCTGCTGAAGCCCAAGAAGCTGATCCCCAGATTAGTGAAGTACCTGTGGACCGTAGAACGAACTTGTGTACTAGTTCAGAGGTCAAGGGTTGACCGACAGTGTCACACCATGTGTTGTGGTTTCAACGCGAGCTCCTGCCTATTCTCGGTGGCGCTGTGTTTCGGCTTCGGCAAGGACACGTATGAAGAGTTTGGGAACCCAAAGTCTGCTTTTATCAAAAAAGATGCGGGCAGGAAAACTATCAGGTCATCGCTGGGCAAGCAGCAAGGCGGACCTTCTAAGGCGCTGACTGTCGTGCGAACTGCAACCTCAGTGTGATGTGTTTTCTGCAAGTGATCGCTGTCTGTACGCAGCTGATCTTGGGTCGGGTAATGTGCACCTTATTGTGGCTGTTGTATTGTATTGTATTGTATTGTATTGTATTGTATTGTATTGTATTGTATTGTATTGTATTGTATTGTAAGAGAAAAAGAGAGAATTTACAGGCTCCAAGGAGTCAGTTATGCGAGTGATCATTTAAAGAGATATATATATAGAGAGAGAAAGCTCGCATGCCCTATCTCATCTAGCCCTTTCTGTCTCTGTAAAGTAAGCAAGCTTTGCGCAATCTGTTCGACACTCTAACCTTTGCGGGTGTCCTGGCGCGCTATCATATACCTCCGAGGTATGTCACGTGCCACCGAGACCACGCAGATGACCTGTGATGCAGTTTGCATTCCCACATGGCCGACCAGTCTGTTATTTCTGCTGAGGCTAGCATGTGAACATGGCAGTCAGATATCTGTAGGGCTTAGTGCGAGGGAGGCGACAAATTTGAGAAGGATTTTCTGTGTTGACTGAGCTGCGCGGGCAATTGGCACAATGCGGACCACGCGGTCACCATCTCATTCACACGATGGCCAGGGAGGGATTCTGGTGGCCCCTGGCCTCGACAGGTATGTCTGGGATGCGGGACTGGCCGGCTCCCAGCCTCTGGAGGCTGTAAGTAACTGTACTGTCTTGTCTGCTTACGTCTGGAGGTTAGTGTCCTGTCTGGCTCGTCTCGAAACCTTGACGACTGTCATTCTGAGAGTACCGAGGGCTTACGTGCATGTTGCAGACGCTGCGGAGCCCAGTCTGGCCTCGTGTTGTTACCGTCAGCTTTCCTCCGAGACGCGGGAAGCGAGATCCAGCAGGCAGTATCGGTTCATACTCTGCTGTTAACATTAAAAGTTACTTCGACGTGAGACAGTTACTAAACATCTGCAACAACCGGGCGATGGTCTGTAAGCTTGTTTGTGTGTGCGTGCGGTGTAGGTACGTTAATCTCTTTCTTTAATATGGTAGGCAGAAGGTTCCGAACCTCACTGGTGGATCATGGAAAGTTCAGCCCAGAGAAAGGTGTGAATCTGTTTGCTTGTGTGGAGAGAAGGCTCCGAAACTGCTTGTCGCATTCCTGATATAGATGTGGTTATGAACCTGTTGGTCGATAAAGTGAAAGTTTCAGCTCTGCTGGGAGACGTGGAGAAGAGTCTTAACTTGTTTATTGTTGGTATCAAAGTTCTGAGCCTGCTGTGCAACTCAGAGACAGGTTCCAAACTGTCTGGGACTTGAGGAAGGCTCTGAAGCTGTTTAACTGCTCGTTCAGAGACTTCTGCGCGCACACGGCAACATAGCGGGGATTTAAAAAACAAATTCCCGCCCATGTTGTTGCCAGCGTAAATCTGCATGCGTTGTCTTCCGGTCAAACGACATGCTGGCAGTCAGGTTGGTCAAACGTACCGACACTTTGAAGCGCAGCTGAGCAAGTGAACCTTCCTGCACCTTAACAGGTGGTGGTGGTGGTGATGATGATGATGATGATGATGATGATGATGAGGAGGAGGAGGAGGAGGAGGAGGAGGAGGAGGAGGATTTTGTTGTTGTTGTTGTTGTTGTTGTTGAAGTGGGAGGACAAGCAATCAATCTGGAAGCCTTCCACACAATGCGTGGCTTGCTGAGGCCGACACTAGAGCAAGGTGTGCAAAGTTCTTTGCAGCATAGCAAAGCAAACGATCGCCTCCACAACAAGTCCGCTCAGCAAACACTCGCGGATCGCTGGCATTCTTCGCCAGGAGGCTCTGCGACATGTCAGCACGTCACCCCTTCCACGAGTGTCGCGGTCCCAGTGCCAGCAGGACCAGCAGCGACACGACCAGGAACTACCCCTAGGGGCTTACCCACAAACATGCATCACGGCCATTATCCGTGATTATCCAGGAAGTGCTACCAGGCATAACTGCTTCTCTCAGTCATGTGACTGGTTCACGCGTGAGGCCCATGCACGCTGCCCACGTTGTACAGAGAGCGGCAAAGTATTGTGACGACAGTCGACTGACGTCTGTAACACAATGATGACGTTGTTAGGCTACATCACAGGCATTGCTAGTCCGTGGCCTTGTGACGAGGATCTACTGTTTATATTCTCTCACACGTTTGTAAGGCGCCAGAGTGGATAGCCGATCAGGATTTCTCCTGCCTTCAGTTCTTGCGGTCTGCATGGCAATTAAAAAAAAAGGCCTTTACAAACTCTTTTTTCAACACTATGACACATTCCCTGATATGGCGTGCTGTAGCATAGTGATACTTAATGGCATTGTTGACTTGCTAAAGTAAAAAAAAAAAAAGTTATTGTGTTATGCAACACATTTACCAGCCTGAGCATGGAGAAATCCTATGAGCCCTGTGAATAGCATGTAGTGCTCACTGATTACAGATGTAGTGTAGGTTTACGTATCTTATTTCATGATGGTAGACATAACATGTGAAGGTTTATGTGTGTCATTCAATAAGTGTAGACCTGTTTAATAATGTGTGTATGTTTACGTATCTTATTCCATAATTGTTGACGTAGAGCAGGCTTACGTAATTTTTGTCATAGCTGTAGTGTAGGTTTATGTATCTTATTTCATAGATATAGACGTACTGTATAGGTTTACGTATTTTAATTCATAATTGTAGAGGTAGTGTCAATTTGAGTATCTATTCAATAATTGTGGAAGTAGTATACTTTTGCGTATTTATAAAATAATTAGGGACATTTTGTAGAATTGCGTATCTATTAAATGATTGTAGACGTATAGTAGATGTGCGTATCTTAAAAAAATTGTGGACGTAACGTAGACTTGCGTATCATAATTAAATAATTGTAGACATAGTGTAAACTTGTGTATTTGCTAAATAATTGTAGACGAAGTGTAGTCTTGCGTATTTGCTAAATAATTGTTGACGTAGTGTAGACTTAAGTATTTGCTAAATATTTGTAGACGTAGTGTAGTCTTGCGTATTTGCTAAATATTTGTTGACGTAGTGTAGACTTAAGTATTTGCTAAATAATTGTAGACGTAGTGTAGTCTTGCGTATTTGCTAAATAATTGTTGACGTAGTGTAGACTTAAGTATTTGCTAAATAATTGTAGACGTAGTGTAGACTTAAGTATTTGCTAAATAATTGTAGACGTAGTGTAGTCTTGCGTATTTGCTAAATAATTGTTGACGTAGTGTAGACTTAAGTATTTGCTAAATAATTGTAGACGTAGTGTAGTCTTGCGTATTTGCTAAATAATTGTTGACGTAGTGTAGACTTAAGTATTTGCTAAATAACTGTAGACGTAGTGTAGTCTTGCGTATTTGCTAAATTATTGTAGAAGTAGTTAGGATTATTAGTCGTCGCCATGTCCAAGTCACGGGTCACGACGAGGTCCGTGCAGTACTCGTCAAATGTCGTCAACAAAGCGAGAAGAACAGAGAACCAGGCAGCGACGCGAATGGTCAATATTGCCCTTCTGTCCGAATTCCTTCCAAAGCCACTAACTTCCGGTGAGCCTCGGGACCAGAGTCACGCCAGGAGTCTCCTCCCGGTGTCCTCCTCGCGTCCCCTTTCCCGCAGTAGACCAGTCCGTCAGAGAGCGGAGGGGCAGAGGGCAGACGAGAGGCCAGGGCTGGTCCGTGACCTGTCACAGCTCCGACTGACGACGAGGGCGGGCGGGCGGCCCCGTGAACACATCGCTCCGCGTCGGCGCTCCTTTGAAGTGCTTGTGATGTACCTGCCAGTTATCTGGCTCACAGGTAAAGCCAACACGTCGACTAGAGCCGTGTTCGGGACACGAAGGTTCTGCCGCTGTTCGGGGCATCATTCTGATCGCGCTGCATGTTCACACAGAGAGAAAGTCCAGGGTCAAGGTTCTTTGCCATGAAAGAGACAAAGCGGAGACCCAAAGCCTCGTTTTAATTAATCTACGTTGCCGAAGGCTGCCGGCACCTTTCCGCAGCGAATGACGTCTTCCGTACGCTGCCGGAAGTTGCACGCAGCCACTGGGTCCTGCTAACAGCAGAGACAGCGCGCAGTGTAGCGACCAAGTAAAGGGGGTGTTGACTGGTCAGAAAGCTTACCATATCAGGTATATGAGGGATAGTACAAGTGGTGTCTGTCTGTCTGTCTGTCTGTCTGTCTGTGACTTTTGAAGGCCCAGTCCTGTCTGTGAAATCATACAGACAACAATTACAAAGATGTTCAGAGAGAAAGAACACTATTTGCTTTGTAGTATATAGATTTACCAGATGGAGCTTGGCATCAAAGGTTTGTCCACTCATTTGCAAGAAACGTTTGAATGGCCTCGGTTCGTCTGCCGACATTTCCATCAAAAGCAAACCAGGTCCTCCAAACATCAGTCTTCGCAACACGAACGACGTAGGGGTTTTATTTAAAAAAATCTTTTTTGCTGCTATTGCAATAAAACAATGCAAAAGGTGCACTAGACAGAAAATCATTCTTTATTTTTTTTAGGGTAGTGGATTGAGCATACTTTTTTTATATCCAGAGACAAAAACAGATCTAGGTGAAGCCAGAATGCCTCCTCTGCTGTCACTGGAATCTCTTTACGATTTTGACAAACGGATTGCTGCGCGAGCCCAGGTAGAGAAATCGCACTCATTTTTAACGCACGGCCGCAGAGCGACGGCTGGTGACGCTGTTGAGGAAAAACCCTGGAATGCCTGCTGAACTCGCGCGACAGGAGGCAGTCCACGGGACCGCCAGGCGGGTGGGGGAGGGGGCGGGGGTGGCACATAGCAACATGTGTCCTCGCCTGGGAACAATGTGTAGGCTAGTGGCAGCAAACTGTTAGCATGGCGGTCAACACTGGCCTGTGTGGCTGCTGCTGTCTCGCCTTCGTCATTGTCAACACTCTGTGCACACTGCCTACACGCCGAGCCCAAGCTGTGGACCCAAGCCAGTGCGCGGCCGCCTCCATCACCTTTCACTTCATGGTACCTCGTCACTTTTAGCGCAATACAGGACAATACTGCACGCCTGGCTCAAGCTGTGGGCCCACGCCAGTGTATATTCTCCTCCATTGCTTTTCAGTGTCTGGAGTTCCAGTGAACTGTCTTGCACTGCATCGTTACGTCTGCTTCTGCAGGGGGTGTGCGGGAGGGGTGAGAAAACTTCACTGCCCAGCCCATCAGTCACGCCTTGATGTTATCAGCGATCATTGGCATCGTTTCAGTGGGCAACAGCAATAGCAATCGATGACTATGGGTGAGGGAAGGGGCAGAGGAATATGTTTCAGCTCGGGACGGTTCTTCGACCAGCCTTTTACGCTGTTCGAGAAGTTACATTTTTATTAATTCCATATAACAATCCCCTGACCATGCAGAGCGACGATTTTTGTATCATACAGTTTCTTTAAAAAATATTCTCGGACAAAATACACAGACTGTTGGGTAAATAGATGTTGCAATGCTGATTTAATTATGTCAAACTAAGTACGTAAATATTTTAAGCTGCAGAAATTACGGATCCGCAGTAAAGATCTCACAAGAAAACATACTTAAGGAACGCTAATATAAGGGCTCACAGACTGGCGAAGTCCCACCAGCAGCAGAAAATGTACCCCGTTCTCTCTTCCCCACGGGTAGGAGTTTGACAGGGGCACAATTTAGGGTAAGTATGCGCGAGGAATTCGCAGAAAAGGGCATTGCTTTCTCGGCGACTTCAGCGTGTGGCCGAGACTGGCAGATATACTTGCACTAGACATGCTTGTCGCGGTTGTCGTTTTGTGATGTTGTTACTGACGTCCTGACAAAGCAGAAGATGACATTTTCAGGAAGAATCTTTATCTTATCCCTGCCACTTTGTGGGTGGCCAGCAGTATGGATCATTTTTTTAGCAGCCGGCCTGCGCGCTTGGCTTTCGTCCGGTGCTGCTTGTCTCCATTTTTTTTAAATTAATTTTTGTCGGGTACTGATTACGTCCCTTTCGTCTGGTGCTGCTTACCTCCCGTTCGTTGCGTGCGGCTGGGAGATCATTTTCGTATTTTCACTAACGTGCTTGTTAACTGTTAACATACTGGTTATAACCTTCAGTGAAAGTGAAATGCCATACCTTGTCCATTCTTTAACGTGTACACGTAGCGTTTTTTTTAGACAAGTAAATTCTCATATTTATATTTTGTATGTGCGACACTTAGCGATTATCAACATTAATACTATATTTTTTTTCAGTCAGCGCTCTAAAAACTTCACGGGTAAACTTCATTCTTAATATTGTAGTACACATATTTAGAAACTGTTCCATTCTAATCAGTCTTGTCTAGCTGAGTACCAATAAAAGATCTTCAGTTTGTGGGACTGTGGCAATTGGAAACGAATCGTTAATCCCTGTAAGAACGGGGTGTGTGCAAAGCACATCTACTGATTGCCCGTGATTGAGGTTGCCAATACAATTCAATGGCACCGCTGTCAGTCAAAGTGTCCACGCGCGTCCAATCATAGACCGTATTTGTGAAAACCGCGTCCCATCTTGGTGCACAAACAAAATGCCCACGTGCTGAGAGATTCTGCTGAGGTCAGTGAGGTGATGTGGTTAGGATATCACAAATCTGATGGAGCGAATGGATGTGTGTACCGGTAAAAAACCTTCTGCAACGCTAATAAAAATATACCTTGACGGGTGTATGAATGTGGACGAAACTCGGAGTGTGCGAAATCGTGTTTGTGTCAGGGACTTAGGGGTCACGTGAGTTTAGGAGCGGAGCGATGGTACGTGGTCAGGTCTGCAGATCAATCAGACGTCTACAGACCGTTGGCGACAAGAAAGGGGGGACACCACGAGGTCAGATGAATGGAAAGCACGTCAGGAATTCTTACCTACCTCTCACGACGCTTGTCCGTCTCATTTCTTGCCCTCCACTGGTCCTCTACTGGCCCGCCATCGCGCTGTCATGCGAGGGTCAAAGGCCAAGGGTCACTGTAAAGCAGGCACCTGTCCTCTCTTGACCTCGTCAACTGGCTGTGGTCCGAGGCAGAGGAACTAATGTCACTGCACGGTTCTCTCATGCAAACTGACAAATTGCAGGGTCCACATAGCCTATTACAGTACAAGTCGCAGGATGCAAGGATGTAAGCCATCTACTTTCTACCTGGAGCAGAATACTTAAACAACTAGTATCATATGATGTATATATACAATAAGTGCTGCAGGTCACCAATACATAAGTCGTACGTGTCCTTTCTCTACATGTAGCACTTGTCTACAGGGATGGCCATGGGCAGTTCTCAAGACATCCTTTTTCTTGACAGTACTTTTCATCATCATTTCCCTGGGTCCTACCATCGCAGTGAGAGAACCTACTTCGCTGCCTTGGTGGGCGCTTAACAACCACATCATTGAAAAGCTTTCTTGACGATGCGTGCAATGGCATAATTTGCTTACTTTTTTCCAGCGTGTTTGTGCGTGCGTGCATGAGTGGTGTCGTCAGCGAGTACATTTCACGGTAAGCAGCTGACGCTGTAAACAGGTGTCACGTGTAAGCAGGTCCCTCATCCAAACAGACAGAATAAGAAAACCAGCGCTGCACGCGGACGTGAGAGCCCCGGATCTGAACTCACAGTCCACAGGTCTCACGTACACCGTCTTGATGGCAAACGTTTTTTTAGCGCTGCGTCGCCTGACTGCCTTGGTGAATGTGACGTACTTTGAAGAAACTAATTTCACAGTCAGGATAGGTTTATCCATTCTTGTGTCGACAATAACATAACTGGGGGTCAAACTTCGTGGACAAACACTCTGCGGTAAGTTTGGGGAGGAGATGGCCCTCAACTATCTTAATTATTTCAGCTAGAGGTCTCTGTGATATAGCTGCTAATTTTGCTCTGTGTACTAAAGTAGTAAACAGACATGTCTTAGGCAATGATTTGATTGTAAAGGTGATGGGGGTGGGGTGGGGGTAAACCGTACTACATATCAGTCATGGCAGTACCATTCTCCTGTGACCGGTGTGAACCCCAAGCCCAGTGCCACTGCTGGCCACATTCCAGTGAAGCACATGTCACCGTCACAGTGACGTCAGCAGAGCAAGAGAGTTGGCATTACGCCTGTGTGGTGTCATCGCTCTTGTCGTCATGTCGTCAGTGTTGCGACTCCCACACGTTCTCCCACGCTCTGTACCTCTGGGGGTCAGGGGTCAGAGCCAGATGAAGGCCAGAACGGGCCTGCTCGGTTGCACGTAGATGGCTCGGCCATTCATGGTTTCCGTTGATTACTTGCAGCGGCCCCGCGCCTAGCTCCTACCGCTCACACCTGGCTGTCGCCAGCCAGAGCGAGTGCGCCCTGGTGACTGACATCCGCACACAGGGCAAGGCGATAACGGGCTTCGCAAACACTGTCACTGATACAGAGTGTAAAGAATGCGTATGCATCATTATCGTCTGCTTATTTATGCAAGTTTACTTCCCAGACTCCCTGTCTATCCCTCTGTACGTGTGACTGCCTGTCTGGCTGGTTCCCTGGCTGTCCGTCCGCTCACCTATCTTTACGAACCTCAGTATACATTAGTTCCAGCAGTATAAGAATTAGTTCTAGCAGTATACAAATTAATTCTAGCAGTACATACATCATTAGTTCTAGCAGTATACAAATTAGTTCTAGCAGTAAATACATCATTAGTTCTAGCAGTACATGTATATACATTAGTTCTAGCTGGTTCTTTTCGTTTAGCCAGTGTCCTTCAATTTTTGTTAAAACGTTTCAAGTCCAAGCTAGCAAATTAAGCAACTTTTACGAGGTCTGTGGAGGGTCTGCGGTTCTGTGCAGGACTGCAAAGAGCTATAGCCGGCGGTGTTAAGGCCATGAATTTCATTCAGAACGTCGCTCCCTGGCCGTGACCTAGTTTGAGCGCCAGGATACCGCGCACTGACTGACCCATGCTGCCTCCTCTCCACCCCCCCCCCCCGCCCCCATAGTCACTGGCCTCACGACCTGACGGGCGAGGCCCTCTCGGGGATTTAACAACGTGTGCCATGTCATCACTCGCAAATTTGCTGAGCACGCATTCATTCCTAGCGCATCTGTACACCTGCGAACTCCGGTCCTCAGTAGAGACAATAACCCAAACAACAACAACAACAACAATGTGCGGGGCATTGGTTCTTTCTTTCAACGATAAAATAAATACCACAGCAGTATTAGACATAACAAGAAGAGCATATTACAAATCTCGTGATTCAGATTCTGTCGCTTATTGCTGACTGCTGGACATGCCTTTCCACATCTCAGCTGTCTTTATAGTCGTTATAATTGTCAAAACTGAAAAGTACTGAGAAAAGGGGGTGTGGGGCTGGGCTGGACAGCTCTGCGGGCAGACTTACGGAAAGGTTGCTGGTCGAATCCAAGAGTGCCTAAGAATTATTTCCCGGAGTTTAACCTTGTGGAGACACAATTCGGCCATTCCCCGCACATTAAAGTGGCTGCACTGGCCATATTACTGCAGCTATCAGTCTGGTGGTTGTTCAGTGCAGAGCTTAGTAATAGGACCTCATTCCCCTCTCCCCACCCATTAGTGCAAAATCATTGCGAGATGGAAACACTGTCCTTTTACAATTACCTACCTACACAAAATAGAAACAAGACAAGGAAGATGCCATACTCTGCTACACACTTGACTGTTGTCCAACTCAAAACGCAGGTTAACTCAGGCCACAAGAAGCAAACGTAGGCCCACAATTAAAGCAGCAAACGTAGCCCCACAAGAGGCAAATGTAAGCCCACAAGCGGCAAACGTAGGCCCACAATTAAAGCAGCAAACGTAGGCCCACACGAGGCAAACGTAGCCCCACAAGAGGCAAATGTAAGCCCACAAGCGCAAGCGCAGGCCCACCAAGCAGCAAACGTAGCCCCACACGGGGCAAATGTAAGCTCACAAGCGGCAAACGAAGGCCCACAATTAAAGCAGCAAACGTAGGCCCACACGAGGCAAACGTAGGCCCACAAGCGGCAAACGTAGGCCCACAATTAAAGCAGCAAACGTAGTCCCACAAGAGGCAAATGTAAGCCCACAAGCGCAAACGTAGGCCCACAATTAATGCAGCAAACGTAGCCCCACACGAGGCAAATGTAGGCCCACAATTAAAGCAGAAAATGTAGGCTCACACGAGGCAAACGTAGGCCCACAAGCGGCAAACGTAGGCCCACAATTAAAGCAGCAAACGTAGCCCCACGAGAGGCAAATGTAAGCCCACAAACGGCCTACAAATGTGTGGCAGCTGCGTAAAAGCTTTTTGATGAGCACCATCCTGCCACGACAATAGGCAGTGGTTCACGTTCGAGGCTTTAGGCAGTGGTTTGGTTCACGTTCGAGGCTTCAGGCAGTGGTTCATGTTCGAGGCTTTAGGCAGTGGTTCACGTTTGAGGCTTTAGGCAGTGGATTGGTTCACGTTCGAGGATTTAGGCAGTGGACTGGTCCATGTTCGAGGCTTTAAGCCGTGGACTGGTCCATGTTCGAGGCTGGGGAGCAGTTGTAATATTGACGAGTTTAAGGGACTTTGATTGACGAACTGCGAGGCGTTGCACAGGCTAGCACTGCAGATAAACTCAAGTGTCCACGTAGTAATGGACAACGATGATAATAACGACCGAACGACGAAGAAAAAGAAGAAAAGGATGATGATGAAGGTGTACACCTAATTATAACTGTATCTTATTTGGTCAGCTAAAAAAAACCCCTAGATGTTTTCATCGTCCCAGCTGTTCAATTTTAGCATACATGCAATAACAAAAGTATAAGCTTGTATGTAATACATAGAAAAGGTAAATGATGCCCCATGACTTTTTCCAGGTCCTGCTTTTATTAGGCCAACATCGTGAGGGCGGAGCCCATCTCTCCCTCGCTGCCGTACCTCCCAGGACCCATGGACCAGGTACCCAGTCCCAGGTAGGTCACCTGGTGGAAGGGTGTTGGGCCACCCTAGTATTTAACCAGCACCTTTGGGTTCGGAGACCAGCCCTCTAACCACTCGGCCATCCGCTTCCCCAAGCAATGGATAAGCATGTAAATAATAAGTGCAATAGTATATACATTAAATATATGCGTTTGTACTTACGGTATGTAAGTACAAACGTATACGCAATAAATACATGCCTATTTACAAAAATACAAGACCATACTACGAGCACGAGGGTGTGTACGGAAAGTACTCCAAACACTCAGTCTGTGCAAGCTCGTCGACAATAAGTACAAGTGTGTATACAGTAACTAAGTAAAAGGCGTGCAGTAAGTACACACTCGTATACATTAAGTACACAAATGTATCCAAGATACACTGACCTCACAAGTTGTATTGATTCCAGCAAACAAATGCTGTGGACCTGTGGTCGAACTGCTTGCAAAAAAAGTATGTTGATGTGTTTGAATGTAATTTTAGACGAAATGGATGGGTTTCGTTTCGGGCAAACTCTTACTGACGGCAAGAAAATGTGTCGGCTGTGCTTTAGATGAAAGTGTTACACGTACTCTAGATGATCAGCCGTGTTTCGTTCGACTTCTGCATCCGCCTGCTTCTTGCGACTCGGGAAGACCGCAAGCCTCATCTCCTTGTGGAATGCAAGATGTCTTCCGATGTCTTCCGAACCGTGACCTATCTGCCCTGACCCTGAGCGGGGTCAAGGGCAGATATCTGAGCCACCTACCAGACCGTCTCGTGCTGGAAAACGTGGCGTGGTGGCTTTTTGGCAGACGCTCATCAACTGTGTCGTCTGCCCACTCACTTTTCCTCATTACTGATGACGTCATCCGTTTCAAATCGTCCAAGCACAAGCATGCGTCCAAACAGGAATCCTGTGACACTAAATATTCTAATGGTCTTTTCATTTTAATCTGTAACTAGATCGCCATAATTTAGCTCTCTGTCTGTCCGTCCGTCTGCATGCTTCTGCATGTCTACATTCCTCAGTCGTCAAATTTTATCTCCGTTGACAGGACTCGACACTGCCCAATTACCTTGAAAGGATCTGACTAACAGCACATACACATCTGCCTATAACCGTTTACTAGCTGATCCTTTTGGGTTGTCGAAAGCCAGCACGCCGCGGGAAAGGAAGAAAGGCTAGAAGATCTGACAGATGTTTAACGTCAGAATATAGACTGACATCCAGGTACCTATAATTTAAACTGGAATAGGAACATTCAGAGAGAAGCCAATGTGTAGCTAACAACGCTTGCGGATTTCTCCTGAGCTCGATTGTTTCTGTTTTCTGCATAAATATGGGTTGAGATTCATACCATACACATATCTATTGTACCATACACATATCTATCGTACCACACACATATCTATTGTACAATACACATATCTATCGTACCATACACATATCTATCGTACCATACACATATCTATATGCAGTTACTGTCCCTAAACATAAACCACACCATACAAGGGCAAAATGTGTGTCAAAGGAGACAAAGGATAAAACACACAAACTTTTTTTTGATTAAAAAATAAAACCATCACGTCCAGAACTTCGCATGTCTCTCGATTCTTTTAATTCGGTCCTACTTCTCACGTGCACCCATTGACATTACAGATTTCCTTTTTCTTGTCACTAAATCACCCATTGGCGTTACAGGTCTTCTCTTTATTGTCACTAAATCACCGAATTGGCATTTCAAGTTTTCATTTTTAATGTTATTGAATCTCTCATTTTTAAAAAAAAATTTCCCTAAAGCCCAAAAAAATCCTCCAGAGTTAATGTGCTTGCTTCGTCTCCGCTAAAAAAAATAAATTTCGCGAAAATCCTTAAAGATGTCCCAGGGGGTATTGCTGTAAGGAGTGCGCAAAGCTTAAAACAAAACATAACTTTATCCTCAACCCCACTCCAACCCACCCACTCACACCACCCCCACTCTGCCCCCACCCCTAGCACTCTGTGGCCTCATTGCTGGATAACTGACTGTTATTCCGGCTTCACACAGTTTGACTCAATGGAATGAAATCACCGACAAGAAAAATGTCCGACGGACAACAGTGCAACCCCAACGAGATTTAATTTCGTCATATTCGCCGAAGAAAAGTTTCGTAGCCGAGTCTGTGGCGGGAAGTGGGATGAAATAATTGATGTAGATGGCTAGGCTACGTCCTGGTCGCTGTCTCCCCGACCCACTCGCTCACACGTGTGAGGTCGACATTACCAGCTAATCGCAAACCGTCGGGTGGTCTACGGCAAGGTCAGGCTGACCTCCGTCTGACACAATGCATGGACAGGAAGATAACTGCCAAACCGAAGATTGGAAACCTCCTAGAGACAAGGCCCTCTTCTTCCAGCACGATAACCTCCTCTTGTCGGACGAGCCCGGCCAGTTTGTCAAGCTGACCTTGGCGCACTCTGACCATGTGAACCTGCTGCCAGCCGGCGGAAGTGACGCCAAATCCCTCCAACTATCGGGCAAATTTCCGCGGTGCCAAAGATCCGGTCAGTTCTCACACTCATAGTCTTCTCCGCGTGTAGATGGGGGTTGCGGCGCTTGCCAGAGGTGGGTGGAGAGAGATGGCATTCTGATGACCAGAAGGGATGTCCCGACAATGCGAGACGAGATGCAGGTCTGGCAATGTGTTGCCAGTTGTAAAGTTTCGTTTCTTGGAAGGCGGTTTTCGGCAAGTGACACGTAGTTTGATTGCTACACGATTCTATGTGCAGTTGGCTGGACGCCTTCCTGGTATCTACGAGAGCACGGTCTTAGCAGAAGAGTCTCCGCCCGTGTCTGCAGCTGAGCTAGTTGCAGGGAAGACGGGGGGATCATTTGCATTCAGCCTCTCGGCTATTAAAATTCTGGACATTAGATAATAACTTCCCTGTTAACAAACTCAGACATGAAGACATCCCTAGGCATGAACGTTTATGTACGCTGTGTGACAGAAAAGACATAGGTGATGAATTCCATTATATTTTCTTATGTGACAAATTTACAGCTGAACGCAGCACCGCGCTGACACCGTACTACTTGACCCGGCCAAATACATTTAAACTTTATAAACTCTTTTCTTGTAAAAACAAAAGTGCATTGACCAAAGTAGTGAATTTTGTTAAAATACTTCTTCGTAGAGTGCATTAATGAATAGATGAATAGGTGCCTATGTTTTTGCGTGTGGGTACGTCTGCGTGCGTGATTGAGCGTGTTATTTGTGTGTTTATTAATCATTGAGTTTATTTATCAATATATGCATATTCTAATGTCAGGTGAACTACGATTGACATGTGTTCTTTGATATTATTTTTTCATCTGAATACCCCCTGAGGGTAAAAGAAACTTGAAACTTGAAACTTGAAACTTGACGACTGAAAATGTGTTACTGCAAGACGAGCTGCATGTAGCGGAAAGTCAGCACAGGTCTCACAGGAACACAATCTTCAGGTTTGACAGTCGTCAAGATTAGGGTGTCCAGTGTCCAGCCCGACCAGAGGGTGGCAAGATTGGCATGGGCCAGGCATTCACCACATAATCACAATGAACCAAGTATTTCTGGCTGTATGATATAACAGATATGCAGCAGCCAGACTGTAAGACCAACAGACAAAAGGAGTTGGGTGGCGGGTAAAGGTGAGACAGGAATGGTCAAGGGCAAAATTCTATTTTCTTGCAAATCTGTTGTTCCTGTCTTATCCCTCTTGTCCCATTTTTAAAATGTCTTAAAAGGAAACGTTTTAAAATTATTTTTAGTGTTTGAGCTGCAGTTATTCTATGTTTTTAGCCTAATCCAGAAATAAACTGTCGGATTATGTTCAGCATAATTTAATGGTGTAATGCTTAAGTAAGATGACCAACTCCAGACGTACTCAGATTACTGCTAAAAACGTGTACGCCAATGTGACCAATTAACCTACAGAACAGGTACTGACCGATACTTACTGGGAAGTAGGAGGAGCTAGAAGAAAAGAACTATTATTTAATCTTAAAACACTTGGAAGTGACCTGTAGGCCATTGTCTGAGATGATGAGATGACCTTTAGGGGAATTCCGTCACATGCAAAGATGGCCTTCATTCTTCTGAACACCCTCCCCACCCCCCACCCCCCACCCCGGTGCAATAGTGTGATTAAGTGACAGGACCTCCACAAATTTTGAATAATAGTGAACCACCAACATATACATTATGCCTCACGATTCAAACAAGTGAGCCGCAGTGCATTGCCATGGGCTAGGGAAAGCGTTCGGATGTCAGGACGAGCGAAGGGCACAGCGAGAAAGGGTTTCTTAACAGGGTTCCTGCTCCATCTGTAGAATGCCGTCCAGGGGAAACGGATGCATTGGAGTTATATTGTTGGTCCAAACGTCGGAACGACAGCCCAAACCCTTGAAAGTATCGCGTGCCTATAGAAACTACGGGCAAAAAAGACCTGAAAACAGCAGACGGGCGGAGAGGTGAGGGATATTCTTTGTGGCCCTGCATCGTCCCACTGTGCTGTGTACTGTCTTCAGCATAGGGTCTGTTTCCAACAGTATGTTGGCGAGAAACTCGGTCATCTGAAGAAACATTTGTCAGTTTCGTCAAAGTTGTAAGAAATTGTTCTTTAAATTCTTTAAAGTGATAGCATGATAGAGACTTGGTCACATCGCAAATGCTGTGAAGTTTATATTTCACGCTGATGGATGTCAAGGTAGAACTTTAAGTCACAAACTTTATAGTATGCACCAGTCCGGGGCCTAGGTGCAGATGATATAACGCATACCTCACGGGCGATCTACAGTAATCAGTCAAATAAATCCATCTGCGAAACTCACTAAAATTTGATGGTGCGTGAGTACCAGCTGTGTGAAAACCCTCTGTGCGTATTTTACACAATTGTTTATTGCGCGTCTCACCTGTTCATTTATCTCCGTACTGTTGTATGTACACCCAAGCAAGCAAGCATGTGTGTGTGTGTGAGAGAGAGAGAGAGAGACAGAAATGACAATGACTATTTATTCTGTCACGGTGTTTGGAAAGTGTGTGTGGCAGGGGGAGGGGTTGAGAAAGTTGGGCACCGTGTTATAAGGAGCATGAAAACGCGCAGAATAACTGGAGCCAATCAAAATACAGTATCACGTAAAATATGCTAATCTCGTAGGGTCACCACTGAAAACCTTGCAGTTTTCTGGAAGATCTTTACTGCCTATACCCCACCCCACCCCTCCCCCAACCCCCACCTATCCCCTACTCCTAGCCCCCACCCTAACCCCACCCCTTCCCCTTCCCCTAAATCCCCCTCCTCTCGGAAAATCCCCCTCTCCCTCCCTTCCCCCCGCCCCTTGAAAGACCTTCGAAATATAGCTCGCCATTTGATTGGCTCCGCTTGTTACACATCGTAAATAGAGCTCGTCATTTGATTGGTTCCAGTTGTTCTGCGCGTTTACATGGTGAAGATCACAATAGGGGAGATGTACAAGTCAACGAAAATTCGAAAGGTATCAACGGATCATAGATTTCAATTAAAAGGGAAAGTATGCAGACAAATCGAAAATGTTAAATGTCGAGTTTACATATTTCATTCTTAAACATTTTCCTCCATAAATATAACAAGCAAGAGCAAATGTTAAATTTGAACTATTCTCTTGCGAAAATACTGACAGTGGATACTGGATTTAAAAAAAAAACTTCTTAGGAATATAACGTGCGGACTCTGTGACACTTGGGGCACACAAACAGAAAATGGAGTTAAATTTCTTTCTGGGTACAACAAAATGAACACTCCATAGATATGTTGAATGTAGAATTCTAACGTCGTCAGTGACAATTAAGGTTTGAAATACCTTGCTCTCTAAACTTCGTTAAAGCATATTTCATACCAGAATGTTTCAACTCTGCAAGAGATTGCTCTGAAATATGTAATATGGGGTTTGAATGATCTATAGAAGGAGTACCGCTATCAGCTGTTTTACTTTGAGTTGTTGCTGAAAACTATCCATAAGACGTACCTCCAATTCCCTTTTTCATCTCCTACAACCCGGCACTTGCTCCCATAGAAATCCAAAGCAATACCCACAAAAAAATAACATGATGTGGATAACCCACGTAATTTTGTTATTAGTGTGTAGATTCGTCAGCATGACCAAAGCTTTCTTGGGTAAAGGGTTTTCAGTCAGACTAAGACTTTTCAGCCAATGACTTTAGTACACTTTATGCATTCACAAAGAGTAGAGAGAATCACACAGTAGATTCTCCCTATTAAGACCTTTCGATGCGTACGGGCATCGGCTTTTATTGCTAATGGTTGCAGGTGCCCTCCGTTCGCAAAGAATTTCTAGTCTTGCTGTTTTTGTTCACGCTGCACGAGCGAAATATGGGGCGCCAAGAGAGGAATTGGTATAATGCTCATGGCTTATAAAGACTTGCATTCTATGACTATAGAATTCATTCTATAGTAAAGAATTCATTCTATAGTAAAGAATTCATTCTATAGTAAAGAATTCATTCTATAGTTAAATTAAATAATTCATTCTATAATTATTATAGAATTCATTCTTTAACTATAGAATGCAATTCTTTATATACCATCAGCATTATATCCATTCCCCACTTGGCGCCCCATAGCGAAAACCACTGTCCGACTTTAGCTCGCCAAAACGGGCCACTTTTTCGTGCAAGGCACGTCATTATCAAGGGTTACACTCAACAGACCATGCGACCTCATGTCAACCTCGTTTTTGTTGCTATCGTTGTACCCGAATGCATGAAATTTTACTACTCCTTGTCCGTGTATCAATTGTCGTTTCTTTTGGTTGTGAGTTTATATTCTCGATGGCTGTTCTCTCGTTACATTTTCCGAACAGATAAGAATATTTTTCTTATAGCTAACATGCAGTCTTCCAACAGAGAAATGCCATTATATATTTCTCCTATCACTGTATTCCGGGGAGTCCGTTGGGGGATTTTGCACACCTAGAAATATTGCATCAGTGTCAGTTTGAAATAGGTCATTTTGAAGACTTGCAAGGGAAGCGAATTTTCGTCAAAATACAACATAAATTTGTTGCACATCTCGCCCACTTCATTTCTAACCAGCAACAACACCCCATCAGACGGGCGGTTTCCATCCGATAACTTCAGGGATGGAGAAAAATAAACCGCCTTCAAAAAACTTTGTGGGTGACACGAATATTAGAAGAACGACGTGAAATGTGTCTGTAGAGCTCTAGAAAATCTGCAGAGAGAGAAAGAGAATCTGGTTTCCTTAGGAAGGTCCAATCCACCCAAGTCAGATCCGCCAACATAACTATCCGAAACAAACTAGCGAACTGCTAGCGTGCTTGTCGCGTCAGTGACCCCCAGGGACTTGAACTCGGGCGGCGTTAAAGATGATCAATTGAATGGCCCCGGCAGTAAAGATGATATATTGAATCCTTCGGGAGCAGAACCAGCGTCGAGCAGCGAAGCCCTGGTGGAGAAAGGGGCCCTCCACACCATCTATACTTTCATTTACAGCAGGGTGACACACGGTCCGGCGTGCGTCGGGGGCGAGAACCAAATTAGGGGCTTCGGGCTCCGGTTGACAATTGCGGCAAGGGGACTAACCCGCGGAAGAGTGCGGCTGTCTCCTTTGATTCCAGCGTGATAAAGAGCGCCACCCTCGCGGTATTGATAAAACCTCCGGTTACGACTGCACCTCCGTGTCGGCTACCGGCTTTCGGTCCTCCCCTGACCTCTTGCAAAGTTCATGATCTCTCTCGCTTGCTCGGCTGTTTTACGTGTTTTAATGCTTGTGTTGCGTGCGTGCGTGTGTGGGGACCGATTGAGGGTGTTTATGCATCAGAGATCCTGAAGTTTTAACATGCTGTGATAACTTCAACATTAAAGTAATTCTTTACATACATTACCCTCGTGTCAGAGGTACTGACCACGTGATCAGTATAGCTTGTTCGGTTCATTAACTCCATCTCTCTCTCTCTCTTTCTTTCATCTATTTTTCTTTTCATCTGTTTTTGTTTGGGTGAGGGTGGGGGTCATTTGTATGCATCAGTAGGAATTGTGCATAGTTTACACGGCTTCCGTTTAAATGTGTTTAGGTGAACTAAGGCCAACAAAGTAAAAAACTGCGTGTAACTTTGTACAGGTATTGCATGTGCCTTCTGTACAGGTGAAGTCATAACATTCGAACGGTGGCAGGGGATGGCGATGAACACCGAACAGTGGGGCGGTGAAGTACGCTAACCTGTCGGAAATGGCCTGCCTTGCACCTGTATGCCAATGAGACGTGACGTCACTTGACCCCATCCCTCAACCCTACCCGCGGGGCGACAGGCTTGGCACGAGCCCGGCCCGAGGTCTCCGCCACGTCTGGACGCGTGGCTGAAGGAACACCTGCCCCGCACGCGCCGACAGTTCGCAGGTTTGCGATTGGTCGGCTGACGCGCAGACCCCCTGTTTGGACAAAATCTTGGGGTCGTTTTAAGTCAGCTACCCATAAAGTATGATGATATTAGATCTATAGATTAAGGACTGGGGTGGGTGGGGGGGTGGGGTGGGGTGAAGAACGGGAACGGAGGTGCAGGCGAGGGTAGGTAGAAGCGGGCCTGTCGGGGTGGTGGATGTGGAGAGGGGAGGAACGGGGTGGGGGTTAGTTTCACTTAACGTTCCGTCACACGCGAGGTGCGTATCAGACACCAAGGTGTTGCCACACTGAGGCTGCTGTCGCAACACAGGCGTCTGGCAGGGAAGCTACTTAGTCTGTTTATTGTTAGGTCTTAGTTATGACTCGGGGTGCGAACCACTTGGCCTCCGCTTCGGAGAGGGGGACTCCTTAACTGTTAGACCATCCAGGCGGTCGCAGAACTGACAGGAGAAACCTCGCAGAACTGACAGGAGAAACCTCACAGAACTGACAGGGGAAACCTCACAGAACTGACAGGAGAAACCTCACAGCGCTGATCGAGGTGCAGTGATGGCCGTGTACTGCATGTTTATCAGACTGTGTGTGTTGCAAGGGGGTGGGTGGGTGGGTGGGAAGAGGTGCGGTAGGAGGAGGGGGAGTGATGACGATAACGCAATACAAGTGCGTTTCTTTGTGAAGAGGGATCTGCACCCATGATACATGACATGCTGACAGTGTGAATAATGGCTCAGAGCGCCCTACGTGCACTATGAACATTCCGACATGGACACTGATGCATGCTCCATTAAGCTTTCGCTGAGGTGCACTTGTTTACGGGAACATTTTTGTAAACATGTGATTTAAAAATAAATAATAATAAATAAATATCGTCGCAGGTCTAAATCACAGGCCCCCATCAGCACAAACCCGAAAAAGCAGACAGGACGCGCATGAACGCACCCACGCACGCATGCATGCATTTGGAGCGAGAAATTCACTTCTGATCTCCTTGATCGAAGTTTGGTTTTCCGTAGAACACGACTACCTTCATCTCTCTCTCTCTCTTTCTTTCTTTGTGTGTGTGTGTCTCTCTCTCTCTCTCTTTCTGTGTGTGCGTCTCTCTCTCTCTCCCACAGCACCGAAACGATTCGTGTCGTTTTCCCCACACCACCTGTAGCGAATAAGATCGCGTGACGACAGACAGCACGTGTCCTGCACCCGGCGTGTGGCAGGTGGGTGCTGAGCGGGCCACGAGGACAGGTCAGATGGGTGAGGTCAGTGAGGTCACGAGCGACCGAAGTATGCAGATCGACGCCCGCCTTGTGCTGGAACGTTCGTCAGATGTGAGACTGGCTGAGGGGCTTTGCTCGTTTTAAGCTGATCACGTGATCAGAGAGTCGCCTACCTGCTGCTGCAGGAAAGAAAAGCTATTGGTCTGAACGTAGTTTGTTCTCCGAGCCCCTTTTTGTCAAAGCTGGTGCCACAAAAAAAGAAACATTTCTTTTTTTTCTGTGGATGCCGTGGAAAAAGCTGTTCTATTCTAAAGACAGCGCCGTCTCAGGAAAGCATGTTTGCAGCGGATTACAAGATGTTTGGTTGTGGAAATACAAATAACTTTGATTTTATTTTTCCTTTCTAAACCCCACCCACTTGCAAATGTACCCACCCACCCACCCACCCCACCCCACCCCTTGTACGCACGCACGCACGCACGCACGCACGCATACACACATACACAAACGTACACGCAGAGATGAGTACAATCAATCCCGTAAAGCCTGTAAGCGTCTCCATCTTCTGAAGAGAGCGCAGGCGCCTTACAAAACAATAGGCTTATCACGTCGACACGTGACGACCCGTCCTCCCAACAGGTGTTTTGGGCTTCCTGGACAGGTGCCGCATAACTTGAAACCCACGCTGTGAAGCGACCGCACGCCGCTCGCGGTACAGAGTCGTCGACCCCATTAACACGACCAACATCAAAGCCCTCGGGGGCGCGGCTCCTTGGCTTTGTACCGCTTAGGTACGATGGCTGGACGGACGGATGACTTCTGTGGCATACATTACGATGAGCACTTGAGAAACCTCGGTCGTAAAACCAGGCCTTGTAGGACTGGAAGGGTAGGTACGTCTTCCTCACAACAAACCGTGGTGGCTACCTCCCACTTCCCTCCTGCAGGTATCCCAAGTCAGATTTCTTCTTGAAACAAA
>SMGT01016066.1:0-19415 GCA_004794575.1 Lanistes nyassanus
TTGGGAGTAGGAAATACGTGCAGCCTTTGTCTAATGCGGGCTTTATCTCATATTTGTTTCTGGGCTGCTCATGTTGGGTGTGTGTGGGGGGGGAAGGGGGTGTTTTCCGTCTATTTATCTATTTATCTTTCTTTCTTGTTTACTTTCTCCATTCCTTTATCTTTCCTCACTCAATTTCTTGATCAGTTTTCTTCAGTCTTGCTAGTTCCCTGTGAGTGTTGCCACTTGGAGATTTCTGCTGTGTATGACGGGATCTAATTATAACTGGGCATTGGGAGCAGTGTTATATTAATCATTTATATTTATCCGATTTCTACATTGTCTATTTTTATTTTACACATTTGATATTGATCCTATTATTATATAACTTATTCTGTGATAGTAGACATATCACCAGGAAATTATGACCTGGTTTGTTCGTGTGAATTAATTTGGAATAAACCTTCCTAACAGACAAACCGCCACAGCCACCTGTTTCTTTTCTCTTTGTAAGCCTTCCTCCTTTTGTGTTTAGTTCTTCAGAATCAGGGATAGGAAGGAGGAGTGAATCTGTGAGTGCAGCTCATTGCCGGTCCCGAACCAATTCGCTTATTTTTCTGTGACCGTCTGTGCAGACCTCGTGCGGGTGGTGAACCAGGGGCCGGCTTCAACAGGCGCATCGCACCTGTACACACGTCTCACCTTGCTTCATTTTCACCTCAGTCATGGTGTGGCCGATATCGACTAACGTGCCAGCCTACTGTGAAGATATGCGCTCGCAGTTTAGAAATCAAACTAGACTCTTTGAGCCGACATAGCCGTCCTACCGACACCATCGGAAAAGACAGCCAATAGCTCCTGTTGTATTGATTATCTTCAAATCACTGGCGTAAATTCTGAAGAATTAACACAACTAATAATAAAGATTTACAGTACATTATGGTGCAAAATTATGCTTAAAGAACTCTTTAACAGCTGTGTAATAGGCTTTAAATGTAATCAAACATCATATCTAAAAACAAGAAGTACTTCTGCCTGTTTATAAATTTCGCCATGAACTCTGTAACAAGGTAGTCCGGACCGTGAGTCGGAAGAGAGTTCGGGAGGACGTACACCTTTAAACTAGACCCCCGCAACAGTGCTTCTGTTTCCCCATAAACAAACAGTGTTGGAGCAACGCTCCCTCAAGCTATTTATAGAAGTTCACTTTAGCCGAAAGCTTTGAGTCTGATATATTTTAGGAGGTTGGTTGTTATTAAGAAAATTGTAATATATTTACTTTTTTATAAATTTTCTGGACGGCTTCCTTTAAGCCCACTCTACTACAGTAACTAGCAGACAGGCGTGCAGCAATCACAATAAGGACAACAGCAACTATCTTGGAAGACTAAGTAATACACAATGGGTAATTATTTTATTATTAAAAATACTTAATTTTTGTATAAGTGTTCAACATATCGACAGATTTACTCAGTAGTGATGCTGGCATATGACGTTTACGCGCCTGTGTGCATTAGTACCGGTCATGCGTACGTGCGGTGTAGATAGATGGGAACAGGTAGGCGAGTGAGTGAATATGGATGTATACATGCGTGATCGTATCTCGACGACTGAACTGATCCATGCCTACATGGCTGCGAGCGCTAGTTTATGTGCGTGGAGACAAAAAGGTTTTAAAATAAAGGTCC
The DNA here is from genome assembly GCA_004794575.1 of Lanistes nyassanus. Classification (NCBI taxonomy): domain Eukaryota; kingdom Metazoa; phylum Mollusca; class Gastropoda; order Architaenioglossa; family Ampullariidae; genus Lanistes; species Lanistes nyassanus. The sequence continues at coordinate 1,668 of SMGT01016066.1, forward strand.
TTCAATCTCCTTCCAAAGTTTATCTCATGTTAGGTGACTAAATTATCCAATAACAGTGACTGACTTCTGACAGATGCTCCTTAGATATAAATACAGCTTCGGTAGTGGATTGCACAAGGTTTTTCAACTGGGAAAATCCGTTACGATTTCAAACCCCTCCCCCATCTGACTAAGGTAATAGTTTTAGCATTTTATGCCTTGAATTGCTGGAAAAACACAAACTAAATTTGACTATATATTGACACAATGCTTTTTAATGCAAAAGCTTTGTAAAGAATTTTGAATTTTTTTTGGTATTTAATAAAAATCTAAATCATAAATTTATGCAAGTTGAGTCAAGGCATACGGTAATATAAAGGTAGTTGTGTGATATATAACATTGAAAAAAAATGTTTTTAAGATAACGTGGTCCGGATACTTAGGGTGTTTCGAGCTCTTAAACTTGACCACTAAATTTTTTTGTTATTATTATTTCTTTTTTTCTGTTGCCAAACACTCCTCCTTTCACTCACCCATATTTCTCTTTGAAAATTTAAATGCCTGTTTTTGTTTTGTTTTGGTTTGTTTGTTTGTTGTTGTTGTTTTGGTCTTCGTCTCTTTGTGCTGTCCTGACGAAGGAATAATGCCCCGAAACTGCTGACTCTGTGTCTGTGTCGTAGCATGAGTCATTTCCTTGTTAACTCTTCCAAAATCCTACTTGTGCTTAGCCGCAATTTGCCTTTTACTTTACAAGTTTACACTGATTGCCAAGAAAACTTTCCTTTTTTCCGTTAACAGAGTTTCTAGTGAACATTCTGTCTGGTTCGATGCGGGATTATTGGTATCATCAATTCAGATTCTTACAAAAGCTGGTCGATTTTACATATCTAAACATAATACACTGGGAGGAAATGTATTGTCATAAAAGCATTAATCTGTCAGCTATGCTCATAGTGAGGCGCAATGGCTCCACTGTTATCAACTGCAGTTTGTGTCAGAAAGCTAGTGCAGTGTGTGAGAATTCGGTTAGTCAATCGGGAACCACCGTTGCCACTACGACATTGTCGTTGCCATCTGAAGCCCGCATTGTAAGTTATTTCAAATGGAAATGCGGGATTTCTTAAAAAATATTAAAGCTGTGTAAATTTGAATAAAACAACTTTCATTAACATTAAGTTTTATTATTGTCTACATTATATTGTTAGTCAATTCTTCTGCATTTATTTAAACACTGCATGATAATAACAAGAAAATAGAGTTGGCGTACAGTACACGAAAAATATTCTTGTAAGGTTTATTAATGGGAAAATCGCACATAGTGTAAGAGGTGGTCCGGAGGAGTTCTGGGTTACTGTTAGAGATAACAACAATCCACTCTAAAATTATTAGACCACCTAAGGGTTTTTGTTTGGGTTTTTCTTTTTCAGGAGCGGGAGTAGGAGGGAGAAAGCAGGGAAGCCAATTCATAATGTGTTTAACTTTTTTTTAATGTTACCCAATAGATCTCTGATATTCTATCAGCTATAAACCCAATAGATCTCTGATATTCTATTAGCTATAAACCCAATAGATCTCTGATATTTTATCAGCTATAAACCCGATAGATCTCTGATATTCTATCAGCTATAAGCCCGATCGTTTTTAGGCGGCCTCCCACCAGTAAATATCCTCCAATGAGCTCAATAATTTTCTAAGCCCGCTGACTGTTTTATGTACGCTTATTTCCCTCTGTTAGCTCCTTAAAAATTGTTAGTTTCGGATGCTGTGAGTGCCTGGGGAGATGGGATCCCAGCATAGTCAAACTGTTTCTTCTGTATTTATTCCCCTTTTCTCCAGTTCTCAGACAAATAATGATATTACCAATAAGAAGATTAACCACATTGCGCGCAGTATCGACTTTATTTTATTGTCTTGCGCCGATAGTGTGCAAATCTGGTTTTCTGAGTTTGTAGCTTTTTTCAACTGTTTGCAGTTCTTTACTTAAACTGCCTTGCTAATAATGCTGGGGAGGAGAGAGAGCGAGCGTGTGTGTGTGGTGCTCAGCAGTATACATAAAATGTTCGTAATTTTATAAACTGAAGCATCAATACCGGACATGCGATTACAGCTTACTGCCTGTCACTCGATTTCCGAGTTTATCCCGCCTTACCCAAGACAGCTCCAAGCGGATTTACTGACTCATCTAAGACGTACAGCTGTGAAGATATGTAACAGGCTACAAAAGCGAAAGAATCTTTCTGAGCAGAAGTGTAATCATCACCCTACCACCCACCACCCACCCCTACCCCCAATCAACCTCCTCGGTGGTCTAACGGTTAAGGCGTCCGCTTGCGAGGGGCTTGTGAATCAATGTCCAGGAGCATGAAAACATTGTTTATACTGTCTTAAAAAACCTTCTGGCGTTTTCGTCCCCCTGCTCATTGTCTCATTCCCTGTATGCTTCATAACCTCTCCATGGGCAGCTCGAACCATGTCTCGTCGTACATTCTTCCTCATGTGATAGCATCGTGTCTGGTGGGATATCAGATATTACCGTTACCACAAGCTTCATATTTCTGTCGTCTGTATGTACGTATGATTATTTTCTCTCACCCACTGAATTTTTTTAAAATAAATTTCTTCTTGGTAGTCTCACGTGACCTAGAATCTTTAATCTAGAAATCCCGCGTACGGACGCTCTGCAGATCAATAAACAGATGGCTGTATGTGGCTATGCAATTATACTCAAGTATGTGATGAATAATATTTAAATTACGGCTACATTTACTTGTAAAGTTCAGTTGATTGCGCCTGTATGTGCAATAATGTTTCTGCTTTATCCGTCTCCGGGTCCTACGCTGTTTGTCAGAACGCGTTGACTAGGTATGCACGAAATGGCAAACACAATGTAAGTAGAGAAAAAGAGGTCCGGCCATATGCACGCACTATAGCAGTCAGGTCAGCTCTCACCCCAGTCCCTGACATATATCGGCGGCCCTAGCAGAGCCAAAGAACACGCTACACCCACTCTGTTCCAACATGATATGCACAAGGATTTGAGTCTCTGACATCTCAAAGATCGTCAACGCGACACTAAATCGGATTTAGAAAAGACTTCCTTATTAGCTCAGTAAAATTTCGAGTCCTGCAGAGCAAGAAAATCTAAGACACTGTTTGTGGGATTACCAAAGTATTTCTAAAGCAACAGTGTGGAAACGAACTGCAGTTCACCTATAAATGTTACAGTAGGAAATTATAACAAAGCTGCGGGAATTCCAGGGTAAAAGACAGCCGCCTCCACCTCAAGAAAATAGATGCGTCGTGTAGATGAACAAAAGCTCGTGCATTACATCCTACATCGGAGGTCCGCCGCTACGAGGTCACGTGGAGCTTTGCTTGTTGATGATTGGTGTGGCCGCGGGGCAGATGACTTTTAGATAGAGTGGTGTGCAAATGCCATTAAGCAACGCTGGACGCCACTGTCGAATTCAGATGACACTGATCTCCCCCACTCACCCCCGCTCTTTAACAATAAATTATAAATAAATTAAACAAAACTCCAAGCCCCTACCCGCCCCTTTAGTCACCTGACCTGCATGTGACGACCACATTGCTTAAACAAGACAGCCTGCTGCAGTTCCCCTGCTGTAGTCCATCCCCACGCATCCATCGCAACAGTGACACGGTAAGTTCACCGTGGCTTTCCTGGTTTTTGTAGCGTGCATGTCTATTTAGCTGGGGCTTTTCTTCAACAATCGCCAGAAAATACGTAAGTAATGAATATTTTAGTCGAAACTATCTTCTGACCACGCGAACACGAGCATTTTGAGGTAAGGGAACGTCGCAAGACATTGTGGTCAAACATGTGGCTGGGCTGTGACTTTATTCTCCTTGCTCGTCTGCAGGCTGCTTTTGATAGATGTTGGTTGGTTGGTTGGTTGGTTGGTTGGTCCTATCCCAGACTAAGTGCATATCACGATGGTTTCGCTTGCTGTGAAAGATTGATTTATTTCTCTTTTTCTGTTTCCTTTGTCAGGCTGGTCTTTGAACTGCATTTCCAAAAAAAAGCGATTCGATTTCATTTGTTATCAAAACCTGGCAAAATGTTGGATACTGCTTCACAACATTCTTACGTAAAAGACGTGTTTGACAACACTGGCAGTAACTGGTGAAACATTTACTTACTTGGTCTATGGCGAACATACATACATGGTGTATGGGTTAGACATTTCTGCACTTTTTTATCACGGTTTTTCGAACACTATTTTTGCAGTAAAGATATTTTTAGACTGTTATGTCGTCATTTTGTAGCATAGCGGATGTGTTCTTATTACCGTGTTAATTCTTAAGCTCAGCCGGGAACGGACTGGATATCTCGGTGGTTAGAGCATCAGACACTTGTGGTGAAGGTTGCGGGTTCAGCTCCTGCAGTGGGCGAGGATTATATCCTGGATTAACAGTTGTGCAGTCTGCACGGCCATTCCCGAACAATAAACTGTCGCTCCCTACTGAGAATCTTACTGCTGACTACCAGACTGGTGATTGTTTCAGTGTGCACAGCTTAGCAACAGGGCACCCTTCCCTCTTCCCTCCACATAGCGCGAAATCACCCCAAGCTGGAAACACTCCCTTTCTAGAGTAACCTAACCGTAACTGTGGAAGTATTTTCCAACGTATTACTTGTAGTCATGGAGCATTCGAGTTTTTCCCCCCGGATTGAAGTGTTGTCCAAACTCACGCTCTTGACACTGTGGAATCAAGCCGTTACTTAGCGTTTTGTGTTGTGCTAATCTGTGACCATTATGCTGGGGCGGAAGTTTTAAGAGGAAGGAAAATGTCTTAATACGTCGACTGTATTCGTCAGTGATCGTCAGGAATGCCATATAAAGACTGTATATCCGTTTGTCAAATGGTTGTTACATTTTATGTTTTGATGTGCACACCTGACTTGCGATCAACATATGGCTTCCTATTGTTGCACACTCTGTTATCTCCTCATCACAGATTTGCTATGCTGGCCGCACGGTCTCCCTAAGTCAGGGAATCAGCAGATTTCTTATTACCGCGTTCTCCACACCGGATGTTTCTTTGAGTTCATGAACAATAGTTGTAAAAGTCCGCTTTGTGATGCAAGCGACAGGTTTTGCTGTAAGCTTTCATGACTCGCCAGTTTAAAAAAGCTGAGCGACTGGTAGACGCAAACCATTTTTGTAGTGTTATAACAGAATCTTGAGTGAGCACGGCCACCGTGTGTGAGAGAGAGAGAAAGAAAGAGAGAGCGTGTTTAGGTGTGTATGCTGACAGAATTATCACTTATTATCGTCTTTTGTATATATGTAGAATTTTGATTTCTAAATCCTCACCCCCCCCCACCCCAGGGTAACGAAATAAACTTTGACTAGACTTGACTTCATTTCAGAATATTTTCCTCAGGGTATCTCGGATTTTTCAAAAAATACTGTGTCAGAAAGTACTAGCATCCCATCCAAAAATAATAATCTGTAAAGCAGACATGTGTGCCCATCCTGGTAAACAACCCAAAGATACTTGCCTGACGGGCGCTAATAGTTCTTTTATGACCATCGTGTCTGATTTGTGACACTTAATACAGTGACTAAGATTATTTTCTCTGGCGTTATTAGTGCCTTCCCTTTAGCTCCACGCTAACATCTGTGAATATAAGGTTGCACGACGGAGCGTATTGCACTGCTGAGATTTTGTAATTCGATTCCAGACTCATGATGCCAGTCTGTGACCTCAGCCTACAGACTGTAAACACTTGTTAGAGCAGAGCCTGTGAGCGTTTGTATGTCACCGCATTTGGCTTCCATCTGAAGCCCCCCGCACCCCAACACACAAAACAAACTCTCAGACACATACAAACACACACATGCACGCATGCACTACACACATGGACATACACAAACTTCCATACTAGTGCACGAACAAACTCAGGTGTACACACATGCATAGACACACATTGTATAGGTGTATGCACCCACACATAATGCAGTATATGATGCACATCCAGCACTTATCCAAATCACGTCACGTCCATGCTCTAAAGCAGTTTTCTGAAAGTATTCTGGGCTCGTTGGTGTTAGCTAATTACTTTGCTGAAAGTGCGCATGACCCCCAAGCTGCTGCTTTGTATGTTTGTCGCCGATTCTGTTAGAAAGTTACCTCAAGCACCATCAAATATTTGCCCCAGATCCTGCATTCCATCCCCCTCTCCCTTGTCAACTCTTCCATTCTCTTCCCTGCCTCGACACCTCCCCTCCCCCCTCTCTCTCTCTCTCTCACAGACGAGTACGCTCACGCGCCCACGCACCATCACACACACACACACACACTCAAGCGCGGTCTGGTGCATGCGCGTGAACAAATAATGACAGAACGCTCTGACATGCTTGCAGACACAGACTTGGCAAAGACGGAGACATTCGTATCGACCCGCTCCAAAAATGTATAAACTTTAGGGCATGAGTACACGACATCGGCTTCCCCAGTGTTGCGTCACTTTGAAGCGAACAAGAAGGCGTGCGTTCGCTCACAGCAACACACAAACAAGCTTTACATCAGTGAAATCGAGAATGGCTAGTCTCTGCTTTCCGCGGGATCTTCACTAGCTTATTTGTACAAAGGAGAGCTGCTATGGGAGCAAGGCTGCAGAGAATACGTGGACACGGGCTAGGTGACAGCGCACTACAGTGACCAGGGGAAAAATTCAGCTAATGATTCCAGACGCTCTTCTCATCTTGGAGTGAGGCAGGTAGAGAAGATGAAAGTCGTGTAGGCTTGTTTAGATTTGCCTGGCAAACGCAGCTTTTGATGAGTCGTGATGATCTGGCTTCTATTTGCCTTCTGTACGCAGTCTTTTGATGAAAGTCTTATAGGTTTCTTTTGATGTGTCTGGCAAACGAGGTCTTTTGATGACAGCAGTAAACAGACAATAAGGACATTGTTTATGTGCACGGTCTGAACAAAGGGCCTCTTGATATATCCGGTCAATCTAAACAGATAAAGGCAGTGATTTTGAAAAAAGGCCGTTAAGAGATTTATAGTGACTTGCAAAGTAATTCGGGGTTATGTGCAATTTTAATATCAATGAATTCTTATAATCTCCATACATGTTTATTTCGGGACCAACAGGCAGAACATATGCGATTTTAAGATTAAGGGAAGATTTATTATGCATTAAATATGGATCGCAGCAAATATATGCCATACAAAGCAAACTATAATTACTAAAAGAATAAGATAACTTTTATAACCAAAATATCTGGGTTAACTGCTGTTAAAACGGAGACTCAAGAAAGGCTAGTATTTATTTACAATTCATTAAATTTATAGTATTAATGTTATTATCACTACAAATAGTATTAAATGTCACTGGGCGAAACGTTCATCACGCGCTCATGTGCACGCACTCGCAGGCACGTAAACATGTGTATGTGCGAAAAGATAAGTTAATAAGAACACGTGAACTCACGAGAGCGATTTTTTAACTTACCTTTTCGCAGATGTAACGTACATGTACGTAAGTTGTACAGCATTTTCAACAGTACTGTACATATGAAAGACGGCTGGGTAGCTTATTTACTGATAAATCCATTATCAGCAGATGTCTTGAGCGTCAAATGTTCGCTGACACAAGCATCGTATTTTTTCACTTGATAATATGTGACAACTTTAAAAAGCGTTGCTTTCAATTAATTTAATTCATTCATTTGATCGCTCATCTGTTCGCTCGTTGGATTCTTCATTCACTTCTTCTTTCCTTACTTTCTCCATTGTGCATATCTGCCTAAATAAATGTATTAAAACTGCATAAAACTATTTCAAAACTGTTTTTGAATATTCCCCGAACATTTGCATTGTACGTAAGTTTTCATGCTGCGGCAACTAGTCATGAAGCCGTTTTTGTTCGGGATCTGCTCTCTTCTCCCTGCCAGACAGCTTGGTTGTTGTTAAGAGAAAGAGGCTTCTCAGTTGGTACGTCTGCCATTTATACGTCATCAGCGGTACGTCTGCCATTTATACGTCATCAGCGGATATGACGCCACCGTTTGTGGAGATCGCCGTGAAGAACAGCTGCAGCAATATTGGCGAAGGGCTCCACTGGGACGAGGCGTCCCAGAGTCTGCTGTACGTGGACATCACAAGCCTGGACGTGCACCGCTGGGATTCCGTAACTGGACTGGACACCAAGGTCCACCTCAGTGAGTAGGAAAGTCTGCTTGAGTGCAGATGCTTGTAGAAATCTGTAAGTCTGTGCCGATGTGCGCGGAGATAGGGAGAGACAGGCAGAAGCCAGCCTCAGGGTTCACATCCATTTTTGGGTGTGAAAGTGCCGATCAAGCTATGAGTACACATTACAATGTCTCCCCCAGCTATGAGTACACATTACAGTGTTCCCCCTTCACCATCCCATTTTCATGGGCCGTGGTAGCCTTGTCAAGTCTACGCATTAAATTTAACCAAACGAAGTGCTGAGCAGAAGTGAACTTGAGCAAATGTATTAGAACAATTGTATTGCATCCATTTCAATGAAGAAATCTAATAATAACAAATGAAATATTACTATAATCTGTTTGTGTTGTCCTGATAAAGGGGTAATTTACCGAAAAATTGACTTTGTTTTTGTTCATTTTACCTCGGTTGAGTTCCGTTGTTGTCACCTTTTGTTTTATTCCAAGCGGCAGTCATGCGTTTCGTTTCAAAGGAACTAGTCTTGCCTGTAGCTGTTATCTGTCTCACAGAGGACACTGCCGGGTTCGTAGTCCCACGAAGGCGCGGTGGCTACATGGTGGGGCTGGGTCGTCGTCTGTCGCTGCTGGACTGGGAATCAGGCGGTGTGACAAACATTACGGAGGTAGACCACGACACCGGCAACCGCTTCAACGACGGCAAGTGTGACGCCAAGGGCCGCGTCTGGGCAGGTGAAAACGGCAATCAGAATCTGTTATCTGATGTTAGTTACTGTTGTACGATACACTTGAAATTTGTATGCCTTGCATTGACTTCGAGTAGAGATGCAAATTAGACTGCAGAGATGGAGAGAAAAAGAAAAAGAGTGGTTACAAGAAAAGGATACAAAATGTCCTCTGATGTTTTAACTTTGTTATTAAAGACGGCAAAGAAATTGGAATAGCTGTTTATTGTTTCATATCATTGTCTGTAGGCACGATGGGTATCATTTCAAGGCCACCCCATCATCCAATGGGATCGCTGTACAGTCTCGACCCTGACCGTACGTTGAGGAAACAGCGTTCGAACGTCTACCTGTCCAACGGACTGGCGTGGACCGCTGACAACCGAACCATGTTCCACATCGACACACCTGCCAAGAAGGTGTACGCTTTCGACTTCAATCTCGATAACGGCACTATTAGTAAGTGTAAAATAGCTTTACGTAACGAGATGTGGCATGAAATATGCGTAGCCTGTCGTTTGTCTACCGCAAACCGTTGACCTAATCTCTTAAATATAGATGAGAATTCAAAATAGCCGGTCTATGTACAGTCCTATTTCGTATAGTTACAATCTGAGCCTGGAGACTGACCTAGTTTTAGGCACTGCGTAACGTTTTTCGCCGACAGGTAACGAAAGAGTAGCTGTGGACTTTGAAAAGCTGCCCCCCGCCGTGACCGGTGTCCCTGATGGCATGACAACGGACGTGGAGGACAAGATCTGGGTGGCGTGCTTTGGCGGCGGACAGGTGTGCAGATTCGATCCTGAAACAGGTGTGCCAAATACACTTAGAGGCTGAGAGAGAGAGAGAGAGAGAGAGAGAGAGAGAGAGACGGAGACAGACAGAGAGACAGGCAAACAGGCAGACAGACAGACACAGAGAGAGACAGACACAGACAGAGAGACAGGCAGACAGACACAGAGAGAGACAGACACAGAGAAACAGAGAGAGACAGGCAGACAGACATAGAGAGAGACAGGCAGAGAGAGAGGGGGGACAGACAGACAGACTCCTTATGGGATCAGAACAAGAACAAGCAGAAGAAGTAGCGACATAATTTCAAATAAAAAAGATTGTAAACTGAAGATACAGAAGACTACTACCAGGATTTACACAGCACATGCCAGATATGTCAGGGATTTTTTTTTTCTCAATACACGTGTTTCTTAGCATTTGTCAGGTCCACTTGCGTTTGCCAAATCATATCATTAATGTTCCATCGAATAATGTGCTCAGATCTCACTATGGCATGACACTGTGGGCGTCTGTGTATGTTCACGACCTGCGATCACTGGATGTGTGTCTACAGGAGCTGTCCTGACTAGCATCTCTATTCCGGCGTCGCAAGCTACTTCGGTGTGCTGGGGCGGCAAAAACCTGGATGAGCTGTACGTCACTTCCGCGCGCATCCTTCGGCCTGACGTGTACTTCTTGGAGCAAGAGCCCCTGGCTGGGTCTGTCTTCAGAGTAATGGGCCTCGGGGTGAAGGGATGCCCAGCGTATGTGTACGAGGGTTAAAAAGTATCAAGAAACTTGAAGGAAACAAAAGCAGAAAAGTATAACACGTAACATGTAAAAAAAGCTATTTCACCCCCGTTGGGCAAGTTCACTGTTGAAACAAACACTGGGAAAGCAGTTCCTTGGAAACTCTCTTCCCAGGCCGAATGTTATCATCTGTACGCTTGGGAAATATTATTTACGCCATCAGTAGAAGCTGTTATGGCGTATAGAGTTATACGAATTCTTTTGGGATGTTAAAAATCAATTCTTACCGCTCCGAAGATCGAACAAAAATCGTTTGTTAAAACCGTCATCCTTTAGTTTATCTTCTTATATAGCTGCAAACCTATGGAAGAGACATTACTAGGACAGACATGTCTGCCTTAGTGGAAATATTTGTACTGGATGCTTGGTGACGACTCAAAACCCCAATTCACCAGGGCTTAGTGGTCTGGCAAAAGTACTGTCTGAACCAAAGCCACTTGACTAAAAGTCGTGACCAGAATGAAACCATGATCCTGCGTTACTGTCAACTAGCAACCTTCCTTGTGTTCATCACTGTTATTGTTTCTGTCTTACATTATTACTGACGAATAAAGAAACGGCTAATTGAACTTTTCTCCCTGATATACTTTCGCTTGTTTTTGGAAATGCAAGTATATTCAGCACATACTGTTACACGTATGTGCTTTCTCGACAGAAGATATCTCGTCTTTGTTTCTAGCAGAAGTATAAAAAGATCCACAGCTGATTTGTTATATTGCTTTTAACACACATATATATATATATATGCACCCACTAGCCAGGGGATCCGTCGCGCGAAATTCTCTTTCCAAATTGATTTCTGCCCCATCCCGGACAGGCCACCTTTCATCCCGTTTAGCGCAAAGACAGGCTTGAACTTACACATGAAAACAGAAGCCCTTATACTCAATACCACACCCTAACTCTACCCCTACCACATCTCCCCTCCAAAATAAACCCCTAAGGCTAATTTATATCCATTTCGAACCCACGACCAAACGGTAAAATCCCAATTTCCTTACCAACTTGGCTTCGAATCACCATGGAATGACCTCTTCACTGTATCTACAAGAAGTCACGCTGACCTATAATTATCTGTTGTTGTGGTCAGCCACTGGCATGCCCACACGCAGTGCATTTGGTTCGCTGTGCATGCGCCCCCGGGCTAGGCAAAAATTCACATCCGCCACTGCCCGGGTTTTTCTTACCCGCCCACCCCTACCCCTTCTATAACCCCACCTCTACCCATTTACTAACCCCCCACCCCCACCCCTACCCTTACCCCTGCCAGCCGTATCTCTGTTGTCGACAGACAAGGGAAAGTACTCTTCGTCCGAAAGGGGAAAGACTGTGCGGTGTTTTCCCTTGCACACTGATCGCTGTGTTCATGACTTGTTCAGGGCTTCGTCATATTTAATATTTCAGTTTTGTTTAGGCCTAGATACCGGGTCGAAATATGGCCTATGCCAATTTGTGGGTAAAAAGGAAGAAGCGTGCCGAATTCGGTGTGGATCGGTTCAGGCGTGCGTTTTTGTATAACATAGCGCGCGCACACACACACACACACATTCGGCATTATATATTAGATAAGGTATGCGTTCTATTAAACAAACTTTGTTGGAGGGCTTTCAGTGATTATCAGGACTGACAGGCCGAGGTGACCTACATTACGACATTAGGACCGCAAACTATACTGAGTGAAGGGGCCATCGTCTTCCTTGTCTGCCTCAGAAACTGGTGAAGTAAGTAGAATCATTTCATTTTATGTTATGCATTATATGTTACAAGAACGCATAATTAGTACTCAGACTGCAACTATCAGAAAGCTAAAATATTAATGCTGCAATCCACATAAAATGAGACTCAACACATTGCTGGTGGAAGAAACCGTCTGCAGTCCTCCTGTGAGCTGACAGGAACAATGTAGAGCACTCCTGAATCGAAAAGGTGATTTTGCAAGTGATGTTTTAAATTAAAAGCAAAATGTCCCTCTGCGCTTATTGTTGTCAACAAAGGTCGAATAAGCACGAAGATGTTAACTGTTCATGCGGAAAATTATTTCTTTGTAAAATTGATACTTAGAACTCATGGTAGGAAAGATGACTGTTGCGATGTGTCTGACATTTTTGAAGGATTGCAAATTAAACTTTCTTACATTTTAAGTGCAGAAATGTTCAGATCGTTTAAAAGACAAATCAGCTGAGGCCTTCATATGTTGTTTCTGGCGTCTGTCGAGAGATACAGAATGACAGTAACAGTCCGATATAAACGTACACTCGAGTGCAGCTGTATAAGAGGGCAGTAGTCTTAAAGGTTCTGATCCATCTCTCCGCATTTACTCACGTTCCAAGTTTTCTAGGGTCTTACATTTATCGTTTTTTGTGCGTGCGTGCGTGCGTGCGTGCGTGCGAGTGTGTGTATGTGTGTGTGCGCCCGCGCTTGCGTGCTTGCGTGCGTGTTACAAAGTACCCCACAATTTTTAGCATGTGGTTTCTATTGCTTGTTAGCAAAATGTATTTGTTATATTTTGTTGCTGTTTGCTTACTCTGGAAATTTCTCGCACTGTTTCAGCCCTAGTAACGGCAGTTCTGCTGTCTTAGTATCTTAGTTCAGCTTTTACATTGCCATGGTAACTGGTGACGTTGTTCTGTCATAGGAGTGGTACTTTACACCAGCACTTGACATGACGTCACCCACATTGGAAGTAGCCGTGAAGAACAGCTGTTCCACGGTCGGGGAAGCCCCTCATTGGGAAGAGTCTTCTCAAAGTCTTCTTTATGTGGACGTCAGAAGTCTGGATGTCCACCGCTGGAACTCTAACACGGGGGAGAACACAAAGGTTCATCTCAGTAAGCGAACTCGGACAGCAGATAATCTGGTTTTTGCAGAAAAAGGAAGATTTTTTTAAAATCTCATTCTACATCCTTGTTGTTGTGTCCACTCATATGTCAAGGTGTGGACAGGAATGCCTCGTTCACTAATATAAACATGTGCATGAATAAATACACACCAATGCCCGATTCATGTTTGGTGATAAGACCGCTAAAAGGAGTTTGTGAACGATAGATATAAAATCCTGTTGATCCACTATAATGACAAATATAAAAGTATATTGATCCACTGTCAGAGGACACTGTCAGCTTTGTGATTCCACGGCGGCGCGGTGGATACATAATCGGGCTTGGTCGCCGCCTGTCCTTGCTGGAGTGGGACACGGGTTCTGTGACCTACATCACAGAGGTAGACGTAGACACCGGTAACAACCTGAACGACGCCAAATGCGACGCCAGGGGTCGCGTCTGGACAGGTGAGAGAAACCTCTTACCACCAGTAGCTGTTGCTAAGTGTAAGTGTTCAACAGCCCCACATGCTAGTCTCATTCTATTCGGAGAAGACTGGCTGCTTTTACTATGTCCAGGGACACTATACACTAAGTGTATAGTGTATAGTGTATAAGTGTATAAGTGTATACACTAAGTGTATAGTGTCTCTGCTATGTCTAACTGGATCTGCCTATTCGTAGGCACGATGGGGTTCATCCCATTTCCGCCACACCCACCGATGGGGTCCTTATACAGCCTTGACGTTGACCGCACATTGACAAAGCACCTATCGGACATCCACCTCTCCAACGGGCTGGCGTGGTCTGGTGACAACCGCACAATGTTCTACATCGACACCCCTTCCAGACAGGTGTACGCCTTCAACTTTGATCTTCAGAACGGCACCATTAGTAAGTTGATCCCCGCACAGCAATGAACTGCATCTTTCTTAAAATCCCATCTTCGTGTGTTATTGCGTAAACCGTGGAAAATTTTTGTTCTGTTCACATACAGATTTGCCAGATTTCAAAAAGCATTGCTTCCATATTTTCTCATTTTAGTCTTGACTATCGCATAGAAATGAAAATGGCTCAATACTGTGGTCTGACACGTACGACAACAAAATTGTCTTGGTGAGAACTAACTTCAATATATATATATATACCTAGAACGGTAATTTATAGAAAATTTCAGGAATTCCATGTGGGCACAGTAGTGCTGCATTACTTCATAAGAATCTCCTGCCTAAATGCATGCGTTCTGCTTGTTTCTAGGCAACAAAAGAGTGGCTGTGGATTACAACGCCCTGTCGCCCACGGTGCGGGGAAACCCCGACGGTATGACAATAGACACTGAGGATAAACTGTGGGTAGCCGGCGTCCGTGGGGGACAGGTCTGCAGATTTGATCCGGAGACTGGTATGCTGATAGACCTTGAACTAAGACACCTTGCTGAACCTACACCTTTGACCTCACATAAAAATGGCTGAACTAATAACGTTTAGGCTGCATGAGAGGTTCGTATCTTACTTCCTTTATCTTCATGTACCTATTAAAATACACAAGCGAACGGCCTGTGAGACCACTCTTGTGACCGAAAGGCAAATACGAACCCTCATGCAACCCAAACCTTCATAGAACTGTTTTTTGTTTGGTTTTTTTTTTGGTAATACACTTCCTTAAAGTAAAAAATGAGGTCTCTGTGTTGGGCAATTACTAAACATTTAAAAAAACTCATAAACGACGGGCTTTAATTCGCCTTTGGCAATTGTAGGTCACCGAAAGATCCGCGTAAAAAAGATTTTACGCTGGAGTGTACTAGTTAAAAACACGTACAATAACAAAATCACAATGAAAATAACCTTTGTTAGAGATGTTGACAAATAGTGATCGATACAGAAGTGCTTTTTTTACTGTTAAAATTTAGTTTTGTTGCAGCCAAGACAGTACGAAACTAAATTATTTTTTAATTTTTCTGAGCAAATAAAAAGTGATTTCTCAAAATAGACGGACTATTTTTGCTAAGGTTCACAAAAACACTCGTCTTCACTGTTAAAACTGCATGTGTTCGTGCGTGTACGTGTATTTTCAGGGAAGCTCTTGCAGAGAATAGACTTCCCAACCTCAGACATCACCTCTCTGTGCTGGGGAGGACGAAACCTGGACGAGCTGTATGTGACGTCAGGACTCATCTCCAAGCCAGTGGAGTATTTCCGTCAGCACGAACCCCTGGCCGGTTCTGTTTTCCGAGTTACAGGTCTTGGGGTCAAGGGTTCCCCTGCATATATTTACGAGGGTTAACAAATGTTTATGCCACTGCCGTACTCACTAGTATATATATTCTTTTTTCTTTGCAGCATGTAAGTGGAAAGATAAAACAAGTGACTGCTGATTAATTACGATGGTTAAATAAAGGTGGTCTCCATTTTGAACCAGAGGTAGCCATTTCTTTCTCCTATTTTTATATTTTATTTTATTGTGTGTACTCGTTTGTGTTGTGTGTTTTTTTCCTTAAGAAAAGGTCAATGCCCCCATTTTGTACGTCTTTGTCTTGTCTTAAAAGTGTTGTTATCGTATAGAAAGTGGGCAAAGTGTACGTAATGCCAACTTGTGTAGAGTGTTCATATTATTCATCGCAAATTCATGGAACAGTATAAATTATACTAGATTACGATTTGAGCACAGTTTTCCAAATCAGCATGTAATATAAGAAATACAAAATAAATATTGTACGTTTGTGGCTGGGTGTTGAATAACATGTCGCTGTGTACATATAGCAGAAATAGAGGAAGAGGGAAGAGTTCGCCATGGTATCACTCCATCGATCGGTCACTTGTGCTGATACCAGACAAAGGGAGATAATTTTGCTCGAGGTCATCAAGCTGCAATCCATTGCACCACAGGCTTGCTGTTTTCCCTTCGTAACTCTCATTCACTCCTACCTGTCGCTTACGTACTCTCGGAAATATTAGCAGTAAATCTAGCAATATTTCTGACATGCGACCACCGACAAATTTATTTTTTGCATATGTAGTGCAACGAGAAAGTATTCCCGGGCCACTGGGCAAGTGAAATGCATTCAAGTTGCTAGATATGGCAAATTATGGGGAAATAAAGAGCGCCCATCATCAGATCAGCACACAGTTCCTTTGTTCAGCTTCAGACTGAATGCAGTAGCGGGAACGACCATGGGATTTCCCCAGCAGGAAGGCCCAGCGGGCCAGAGGAGGCAGGTCAGCGGGTTTTCCGTATCATGAGGTCGGGAAAGCAGGGCGTAGTGTCAGATCAGGGAACGACGCAATAAAAGGAATGAGGAGAGACTGCCAAGATCAAGGGAGGCCTGAATAGCTCTGCGGGGAGAGCTGAGGACTAAATGAAGTGTGAAATCCATCCATGACTATATCAGTATATATCAGGTACACAGACCATTCTTTAAACAAAACTTGTTACTTTATCAGTGCTGTAAAATAAAGACCTAGAGAGAAAAATGTCGCTGGATTGTAAATATAAATAAAATACAGCATTCTGCGAAAATTAGTGTATCATTTGTATATGGTTGTGTGCACATAAATAATGTACATTATGCGTGTGTGCGTGCGTTCGTGCTTGCGTGCGTTCGTGCGTGCGTGTTCTAAATACATCCCGAAACCATTGGGAAAAAATAGTGTAGTGGAGCAGGTTCGCTCCGTGAGTTTTTCTCTCTCCTCTCCCTCTCTTCCCATCAAAGGCAGGTTTTCGTCCTCTACATTTGTTTATTTGGAGCCGCCACCGCTGCTGCTGCCCAACGCCTGGGGTCGCTCTGAGAGCCGGTCCGTTCCCTCCCTGCTCGCTCGTGCTCTGCCTACATGGTTCGTCTCCCCATTGCAGTCTGCCCTTCATCTCCCTTTTGTCCGGTCCGTACCCCACTTTTATCGGGTGGGGCGCGAACCACAACGGGGGCACTGTCCGGGCCAGCAGCAGCAAGCCGACGTACATGCGGCAGATGCCGAATTTTGTGTTTGTTACATGCACAAGACTTAAGATTAAAAATACAAAGAATAAATGTACACGGACATGAAAATATGCGATAAAGAGAGTGCGCTCTGCTCTTCCTGTTAGTGTTAAGGAAAGTTAAGTAGAGTGAGAAGGAAATAAAGATAATTACTTTAAAAGGCAGTTTAACTAGCTAAGTATAATGTTTCTCGTTTTCTTCCAATCTTTATTCTCAAAATGTTCAAAAATAACAGGATTAACACTCCTGTACTCTGGTGTTTTTCTCGCGCCTAAAACCCGCTCCCCTTTTCTATATCCTCCCTTCTCAAGAGCTCCCATTCTGGGTACTCTCCCTTTAGTAACAACATTACATCTCTCCCTACCTTTTAAGTAAGAACTCACGCCATTTCCAGTCCTACATTATTTTCGATGGACAACGCTGTAAATTATTAAACTCTGAAAATTAAACTGATTTGTTCATTGCAAACATAGTTCTTAA
>SMGT01016066.1:19557-42340 GCA_004794575.1 Lanistes nyassanus
GGTATGGCTGGGGTTAGAGTGTAGGTACATGATTGTTTCTAAGTCAGTACCGCTGAAGTAGTGACGTCACACAAAGTACACGAAACTTCGTCGACATAGCCATCACCCTTAGAGTGTAGGTCCCAACTTAATTTTTCTATTGTAAATAAGTCGCTACCGCTGATCAAAGTCGTGACATCACAGCACAGTACACGAAACTTCTCCAGGGGCACAGGAGTGACCGAAAGTTTACCTCGACCGTCGGACACAAACGAGATATAGCCAATGAGAAATCGCGATACATCTTGACTTAACACGGATCAAACTTTCGGAAGAGGTTATGTCCGTATCGCTGTGTACAACGAAATACGGCGGTAAATATAGTCTACCATCAGTTTGGGATATAACTGTTTCTAATGTAGACAGACTGGTTGGTGCCGCAAAAGCGGTGACGTCACGCACTGCATTGGAAGCCATTACCTCACCTTTTATTTACATTCTGTGGTACGAGACTTCCGGTCTTGGGTTCGTGATGATCTTTTGTCATTTGCAGTATCAAGATTTTACGTGACGGACGTATGCTTTTGTTTTACTGCACAGAGTAGCCGTAGTGTTTGGAGATACTGGCAAATAACGAACGACCTATTACCTCATTTGGTTTTATTATTCTATTAGAAGCAGTTCATGACTAAAACGTGAACTTTGTCTTCAGGAAATAACTGACCCACTCCCTTATCGACTTGTGGCTTACTCTGAACATTCTGAGACAACTGCTGAGCAGTCAGGCTTACCAGAGATTATTTAGATGCATGAATACATTAGGCTATTCTGTAGTCGTAAAATGAGAAACTGCATAGAGGGAATGCGCCAATTTAAACTTAAAGGCGACAGTATGTATGGAAGTGTCTATCCCAATCTTCGTCCAAACCATAATGATAATATTTAACCCCGAATTAAACAGTTTGTTCATGTTCATGGCTGACTTTTGTGTCATTCCTTGTTTTCGTCATACTGATGGCACCAGGGTGTCAGTTCCATGTTGTCTTTGGGCCTGTGTCAAAATAGTCTTCAGCATAAAGTAATTGTAATAATAAGGTTTATGAAACGACCTTGATTTTTCAGGTCTAGACAAAAATCGAAGCGTGACTTTTGGCTCAGTTTCTTTTTGTTAACTCGTATATAGACATGACTCGACCAGCTTCCTTTAGTTTATGGAATCATCACTTATGGGTGTTATGACATAATTACAGTACAGCCAAGAACTTCCATGCTTCACGAGGACAACTAAACACACACACACATACAGTTGTCATTAAGACTATGATTTAGTTTGTTGTCAAGAAAGGTACACGTGACAACAAACAAAACTCAGCCAAGCAAAAATAGACAAGCACAACATGAACATTTCAGGGCATTGTCCCTTCTTCAGGACAACACAAACATAAAATGAGTTACTTAACTGAGATTGTGTCATCCTGAAGAATGGACAATGCCCTAAAATGTTGATGGACTTGTTTATCTATTTTTGCTTGGAAAGTTTTCTTTGTTGTCACTTTATTTACCCC
This sequence comes from Lanistes nyassanus, assembly GCA_004794575.1. Lineage (NCBI taxonomy): Eukaryota > Metazoa > Mollusca > Gastropoda > Architaenioglossa > Ampullariidae > Lanistes > Lanistes nyassanus. Next base: position 21,102 of record SMGT01016066.1, read on the forward strand.
AAGCACCGGTCACATGTCTCTTTTCAAGAAAGATACACTTAAAGAATTTTCCTTTGAATGTGTAATGGTTTTCTTTAAATTCTTGCTGAGTATATAGAGACTTTATATTTTTATTGCAGTTTTAACCACCTGCCTGCGGTATGATAAGCATCTTTACAAGTTTGAAGGAGAATGGGTCCTGTAATTTAATAAATGATCTTCATACATAAGGTATTAGTTTTAAGTAATTTTGTGTTTTCTTGTTAAAATTTTTAAAAAATAACTTTTACATTAAAATCATATATTTAAAGTTGTTTAATACTCAGGATCATGCCTTTGAGTCAGCTAAAAGCAAAGATATCTGCAGTTTAAATTTCTGACTAAATGAGAATAAATCGAGCTTAAAACGAGTTGGAGAATACCAGATCTGGCATCTCTTTTATTCATTCCGAAGATTGCTCCTGGGTTCAGGTCTTAGGAGGTAGTTTCACCATTTGACCAAATGAAGTCTTAAAAAGAAAAAGTAGAAAAGTCTATTCTTGTTCAAAAATCATAGAAGTCTCATAGAAGATCATGGAATGAAAAGTAGGTAAGTTTCTTTGTTTGATGTAAAAATGTCTGCAGGTTTAGTCATATTGTTTAGAATAAATCACCTGTTGAAACTATTGTTTGGACTCTAAGCTTACCCATGACTGATGAGTGCTATTGTCATTGTTTTCCCCTCTAAGTATTAGCAGTCAAAGCTTCTAGAAGGACAGGATGGCTAGCTACCAGCTGCTGTGTTCAGTTGTTCGACCCAGCAACCCTACAGAAGCATGCCAAGTAACAAACTTTCAAGAAAAGATCACCCAACATTCATCAACTGTGATTCGTGATTTCTGTATTCCAAGCAGCAGCAGCAGCAGCAGTCACACCCCAGGAGAAGCGGAGATGCGTGACAGTGGGTCAGACCCATTCAGTGACGGCTGTTTGCTATTTGCTCTTGTTGCTAAGACAGTGGCGAGGCTTTCAGGTTGAGTATACTGATTCATTACCATCTTTTGCAACACTAGCATTGTAAATCTTTTTTTTTTTTTTGTATGTTGTTTTCTGAACATGGGTTGTCCTCCATCCAAGAAGTTCACTGTGTGTGCTTTCAGTTTTCTGCAACTATTACACTTTACAGAAAATAAGGTCTATGGTAAAGTAATGATATTTATATTTGCAAAAATCAGTGCTTGAAGATTTCCGTGTGGTGTTCAATAATTTTGACCAGTGTATTTGTGTATTTGTTTTCTAAATCATGCAAGTTACTACTACTTGGAAAAGACCTGATGACAACAAGGAAACTGAGCCAAACTAATACTAAAACAAACTCAGCATCTTGAGGGAAAACAGTTATCTGTGGATCAAAATACCAAACCCATTTTGATCCACGTAAGTGTTTTTCCTCTCTTGTCTTTTCTTCCTTCTATTTCCTACTTTATATTCTATTTCACACTGTGTTTTTCTTTGTATTTTCTGTTGTTTCCTGATGAAGGTTAATGTCCCGAAACATTAACTTTGATTTCTTCTAGCTTGTTGCAGTTTGCTTGTTGTCAGCACATTTTCTAAATCTTTTATTATACATGTATATAGCAAATGCTTCTGAATAGGGTTGACAAAATTATTTATTCCTCAATCTTTTTTTTTTTACATCTGTATTATATAGGTGCTGAGGACTTTGGTTCACAAATTGAGCTGCCTCGTTACTGGTGTAATATGTGCCCATTTGATACACCCAGCAAACCCTGCCTGCTGCAACATCTGGTGGATCAGCACTGCTTTATGTGCCCTGTCTGCCCGTTCGCAGCTTTCACGCGCTTTGCAGTGGTGCGACATGGCGTGGGGGAGCACCCAACCTTTCAGAAAGAAGTAATATCATGTTTTCAACATTTGTAGCTATGTTCTGGGAAAGGTCTTGTGCATCCTTGCTTATGTGTACATATATGTGTGTGTGTACATGAGCGCGTGCATGCATGTACACCTGTGAGTCTCTATCTTTCCTTCTGAATTACTCCTAAGAGCATAGTCTTTATAGTTGTTCTACACAAAGATTTACTGTGCTTCTATGCTTGCCTGCAGCCCTTCTTTTTTTAATTATTTTTCGTCAATAGGTTCATGCGGGTCTTTTTTAATGAAATTTTTACCATTAAGGAAACTCCTTACACTGTTTTACAGCACTACAATAATTTACAGCACCTCATGCAGCACCGCACCTTAACTGTAACAGCATTTGTTTTACTGCCAGAGATCTTACAATATAACTGTCCACACTGTACTCTGCTCCAAAACGGGCCAGGTTATGACATAGGATGTATAGGATCATATAATAGACAATGGTAGATTTAGTAACGCCTGACTCCCTTGATGGTCTAGTGATTAACCCATAGCCGACGCTCTGACAGTGATATGCCAGTGGCTATTTGCTAGGTTGTCAGCACTCTGACAAGGTTTTTTCAGTGACTTTTGAAAGGACTTAAGCTGGTATGATGGGAAGGGAAGTAATTCCTTTTTGGATCGATGGATACCCTTTTTGCACAGAATTCACACCAGACGGATTTTAGGTAGGGATAATTTTATTCTTTTAAAGCTTTACTTTTAAACTGTGTTGAAATTATGTTTTTATTGGTGTTAGTTTTCTCCTTTTAAAACCTACATAGAGACTACAGGGAAAACCATGGTACACACGACGGAGAGTACGGGGAAAGCCATGGTAGACACAATGGAGGCTATAGGGGAATCCATGGTACATAAGATGGAGAGTACAGGCAAAGTTATGGCCATTTTATGCCATCCGGAGTAAGGTATTCACACCCTGGCCCAGTCTTACCTAATACTTTAAAATTGCCAAGCTAGTAGCTGCCCTGCCAGAAGCCAGGCACTGTAGGGAACAATACTAGGACTGGTTGGCCCGGTGTCAGTATGTGACGTGGTGGGACTGAAGGCAGCACGTTAACTTGTCTAAGCAACACCGTCCTGATATGCGCTTAGTTTTTGACGGGACATTGAAAGAAATCTAAGCAACCAACCATGTAACACCTTGTTAAATTACATAACACCGTATGACAACCAGCAAAGTTCTGTACCATGTGTCAAGTTTATGAAGAATAGTTAGGACGCCAGTTAATTTACTTCGAGTTTTGTCTTGCGTGCAACCCTCAGAGAGACTGCCAACAAAACCACAGAACCAAATACTACCTTTGATGGAAAAGTCATAATATGGAGATTTCAACAAATTTAAGTTATGTGCAGCATATTTTAATCCTAGTCATATTAAAAGATATTCTACTTCAGACTGTGCTGATGTACTGCTGGAGTATTTGTTTTACATTTATTTCCTTGGGAGATTTTTATTATTATTTTTTTTTGGTAGGGGTGGTCAGATTTATATTCCGTTAATGGTCTTAATCATTTTTTATGTGTAACAAAGTGTTCCTTGAAATTAACACAAGCTAAACTCCTAGTATTGGTACGAACACACTTTGTGGGGATTTTTTTGTGCAGATGTTTAGGCAGAAACTGAAAGGACTTGGGATTAACCGCAGCATTTTTCAAGATCTCTTTGAACCTGTCAGAACTACACCTCGACCACCAAAAAGAGGGAGTGATGCTTGTGGTGAAAGCACCATGGATAAGGAACCAGCCAAGCAGATGCGCATGAGCAGCAGTCACTGCCATGTTGGGGAGCAGTGTAGCGACACAAATAATGGCGCAGGTTCTAGTTCCTCAGGAACCCAGTGCAATTTCTCAGCTGATGAAAACCTCATCAGAGAAACTGAAAGTGACACAAACTTTGACCTCAGTGAGAGAAGTGCATCAAGACTTCTGGCGGTTTTGGCAAGCAGTGCCAATCTGTACAGCGAAGGGAGGTCCGTTGGTGAAAATGTTGTCAGCTCCTCAGGCATGGATGCAGACAGTGGTGGTGATGTAGGGTCAGCAAGCTGTGGGGACACCAGTGAGGTACTTCCGTCTGCCTCTCCTGCACAACCTGTCATGGAGGCAGAAAACAAGATGGAAGGGGTGGCGTCAGCTGTTGAAATTAAACAGGAAGTGGTGTGGCCCGAAGACTCCAGCGATCAGGCAAATGGATTGAGTGGTGGTAATGGCGACAGTCCTTTAGGTGTTCATGTCAAGTTAGAAAAAGACCAAGAGAACCAAGGACTGCTTATGCAGATGCAGGCTGTAACCCACTTTCCTAGCTTTCCTAACCATTCTGGTCACTTGGCTGATGGTCGACAAGATACCTATGACCATGGTATCAGCTTTCAAGCACACCCATCTGCTAGTCCACCACTTTCTTGTATGAGAGTTGAGAATTTGCAGCAGCAGTTTGAGGAGTCCGTCTGTTCTATAGACATTTCTAACTATCCAGAACAACCACTGGATTCACTGACCACCCCAAGGTCACTTGAAAAGATAAAACCATCTCTCTCTAACTCACCCATTGCTACAAAGCAAGGGGGTTTGACTTTAAGTTCTATTCAGAGCCCACAAAACAGTGTTTGTTTTGATACGAGAGAGATGCAGTTCTCTACTCAGCCAGTGGTAGAGAATTTTCTATTAGAAAAGCCACTAAGCAAAAACACCGGGGACTTAAGTCAAAATAGCTGCAGTACCAGTCCAGGCATAACCAACGTGCTTCGATATCTTCTGACAAGGACTCAAATCTCTGATGAGAAAGGATCTTTGAATAGCAGTAGCACCAGACTTTTGCAGTACTTGCCCACAGACGACTCTCTGAGAGCTCAGGGGACAAGGCTTGCTGTTTCCAATTCTCCGGTCAGCCCACCACGTAATTCTGCAGAAAGCAGTCTCTTGAAAAGTGTGCCCACCTTTTTGCAGCCATCAATCTCACACAGAAAACCACCTGAGAAGTCATCTTACAATCTGTTGTCATCTCTGCTCACTAAAAACATGTCAAACATTCAAGACGACTTTCATTGGTTGTCTAGAAATCCCTTGCCAGCATCTCAAGATCAGGAACCTAGTAAAACCACTGGAGCTGTTCTGATTTCGGGACAGGAAGCTGGTGTTGAAGGATCAGAAGAGAGCCTTGTGGAGAGCAATAAGACCAGTGTTCAGGTGCAGCCGTCAGCCACTCACACATTTGGACAGAGACAGCCAGCAGTGAACACTGAAAAAGATTTGGTGTCTCTCGTCTCAAATGAACAAAGTTCTCCTGGAGTCAGTTTAGAGGTCAAGGACTCGCTGACCCCTGTTCCATCAATGAGAGTGAGAGACAGTGTGAAACTACCTGGGAGCAGCATGCCACACTTACAGCTACTGTTAAAAACCCAGTTTCAGTCACTGCGTCCACAGGAAGAGCAGGCTTTGCACTCTAAACGTTCAGGGTTGCTTAACTTAGCGCTGACTACTGCATCAGTGCAGAGAAAAATGAACTCATTTAAGTCCTACTCTAACATGTCATTGAGAGATATACTGACTATGACAACATCATCAAACCTTGAATTAGACAGAGTCTCTACTTCCTCAAGCAAAGAGGACTGTGAGGACAGAGACAGCGATAAAGAAACCAGAGAGGATGATGAGAATAAAGATGTGGGTAAACAAATCAAAGAGGAGAATAAAAATGAAAGTGAGGTTGTGTGGGAATGTGAATTCTGTGATTTCTCAGGAGCAGAAAAGTACATTGTCACAAGCCATCGAGAATCTCAGCATGCTGATCTCCTGGATGACAACTACGAGGCTGAACAAACCCCGGCTCCTTGGCAGAAGTCTTTGTGCAGCTCTGGTCATGGCTGCCCAAGCAGTTTGCCAGGGACTGGTAACAAACAAGAGGAGAGTGTAGAAGAGAACACAACAGGGTTGGAGGCAGAGCCCTTTTGTCCTTCCAGACAATCTGCAGGGAGAGAGGTAGTGGGAGGTGGAACTGAAGCCACATTTTCACAAAATTACCAGGACTTGGAAAGTGAAATCTGTGAATTTTTTGGAGATGATGAGAGCTTGTCTGACTCATCTTCTGAAGCAGACGACCCTGAAGATGTAAACTACATTCCCCCGAAGTCACTGCAGCAACTAGACAGCTTTGAAATCCAGTCCAGTCCGGAAACAGATGGTAATGAAAGTACTTTCTCTCAAAGTAGAAGAGAAAGGAAATGGAGAAAGAAAACCCAATCAAGACCAGTCCAACACAGCAGAACCTGGAATCAAAAATTAGATAATAGCGTATTAGCATTGGAATCCAAAAGGACTCTACACCCATATGCATGTTTATACTGTTCCTTAGATGCTTGCTCTTTGAAACTCATAAAAGACCACATTCGCTACAGTAACTGTGCTGTACCACATTTTTTCAAAGCCAGGATTCACCAGTGCAGCATACCACAGTCCAGTTCTGTGTTCATTTGCCCGAGACAGGAGTGCCACTTCACAAACACAAGTCCTCAGCATTTTCTGGAGCATGTCTTGGCGTGCCAGGGACACATCTTTGCAGCTGGTATGTTTGTGCTGAAGGTGCTGACTGCAAGCTTGCAGCAAAAGGCCTTGGTGTCTGGTGCATACCTTTGTTCAGTGGCCAGCTGCCACTTTTCCTCAGCAGACTTGATGGTGATGCGGCGTCACCTTTTTGGGCACATCATGAAGATGCATGCCATGCTAATGGTCTTTATGAGGAGTATAGCCAGTGCCATCACCGACATTCATGCAACCTGCACAGACTGGTACCCCTTCCTTTGCTTCTTGTGCAGCAGGGGCATATCTTCCCTCAGTGCAGCTCGCGTTCACATGCAGAATGAGCATAATGGACTGAGCAGAGGTGTCTTCCATCTTGAGAAGAACTCTGAGATCGTCTCTCCAGGTGGGTTGCATGAAGGATCTGGTGCAGGACCTAGGCTGACTCTGTGTTGTTTAAGGTGTGAGCAGGTAATGCCTCAGCTGGGGGAGTGGCTTTGCCACACATGCTCACCTCGGAGTGCCACTCCATCAGCAACAGATCCTATAGATGGTGGTGCTGGCAGGCGTGAGACCAATCTTAGCGCGATGCTGTGGGCTAGGCTTCTACAGCCTGAGGCATGTGATGCTACACATGACCCTGTTCTTAATGTAATGTCTCTCCAGCTTAGTGAGTGGCCTTGGTACATCAGAAATGGTGCAGAAGTGTCTGTTGCTAGAACTTCTGAATCAGTCTCCAGAAGAAATGCAACAGAGCAAGTGCCAATCATCAGGCGTATCTTGACTGAGAGTACCCCATTATCACAGCTGGTTTTGCCATTGATGTCTGGTAAAACTGTCCTGAGGGAGTGCTCAGAAATTAATTTAGACACACCAGATGTGCCAGGGGCTGAGGTGCTGAGCAAACACCAGGATCCTTCTGCTGATTTTGAACCAGCCAGCCAGCAGTCTGGCTCTCGTAGGAGTTCTTGCTTCTTGGGAGAAAGAAGCACAGAAACGAAGCTGAGTGTTCAAGACTTACCTTCAAATTCAAGTCCTTCTCGTCCTTGTTTTAAGACTCCGTCCTCAGAGATTGACACAGACTCTTATGTAGAATGCAATGATTGTGAGGAGTTCGTGCCGGAGAGGCAGTGGAAGAACCATGATTGCTTTCATCAGGCGATTGAGCAAGGAAACCAGCAGGGTACATCTGTGGATTCTTTGCAGTCCAAGACCTCAATTTTGGCTGTCACTGGAGAACAAAACACAAGGAGTAAAAATGTTTTGGCTACTTCAGACTCTGTCCATATTCACTCCAACACAACAAACAGTATGAGAATGGGACATCAGCAGCAGAGTGATTTATCTGGTAGCAGTAAGGATTTCATCCAGTCGGATAGCAGGAGTCTTTCAAATAAGCCTGACAGTGAAAACGATGAATCTGCTTTGATGCTTGACACTTGGACTGTCAGAGCGGAGCAGTCATCGTCAAGAAACTTGCTGTTATCACAACTGAGATCAGAGGATGAACAGCTTTATCTGTCTCCTGGGGGTCATGTTTCACAGGCAGCAGCACAGAGAACAGATCTCCAGAAGAACGAAGAGGACAGGTCGCAGGTTACATTATGCAGCGAGGCAGAATTGCAGGCAGCCCACCCTCATGTATCTCAACTGCCTGTTAGTCCAGCCACAGCTGTCCAGTGTTCAGTTCTTCCTCCTGTAAACTCGCCTGCTCACAGGTCAGGGCCATGCAGTGCCCGAGCTGCTGGGGATGACGCTGAAGACATAGTTGCCTGGTTACACCAACAGGGTAGTCATGTGATGCGTGTTCTAGGCAACGCCCTGGACGGTGTAGACAGTAAGCAGCAGCTGTGAACTGAACACCATTTCCCCCCTTTTTTTGGTATTTGCAGTGTTTGTCCGTGTCTTCTAAGCTGCAGTGATATTTCACTCAAGACCGGCGCACATTGACAAATCAGTGTATTTTTAGACATTGCTTTTTGTGTGCATGCTTGTTTACATGGGGAGGCAGACGACCGAGAGACTCAAATGCTGGCCTCCAAACCCAAAGGCACTGATTTGATATGGATGTGCCATACTACAGTTACCCAGCTGCGAATGGCTGCCTGACACATTGGTGGGGAAAAAGCTTAAGACGAGGGAGCGGTGGACGCACAGAAAAGCGAGGGTCTCATACGTACCTCCTCCCATATGACCTAAAACAGGTCATGAGACAACATTGACCTTTGCTTTATTGTTTACACAATGTCCAGTCAGAAGTGTGAGAGGTATAACAATTGTTTCCGATTAAAAGATTTTTTACTTGTAAGCTTACAGATTCACTTTGCAGCTTCTTTTAGATATATTTGTAGCCATATTAGTGAAATGGAAGTTCATGGTCAGTGTTTGTATTCTCCATTTGGGTTGCGATTTTTTTGGCTGTTATATTTTTTTTAAAGTATTTCTTGATGACAGATGTATACACATATGCTAATATTTAAACATAGAAATTGCATCCTGCTACTACTTGTTTTCAGTCTGTTGATTACTTCTGTCACTTTTACTTATCCCAAAATTTCGGATTATTTGGTGATATGTTCATGCAACAGGTATATTTCTGACACCAAGTTAGATCAATCTTCAGGGTACATCCTGAATGTGTCACGATATCATGACTGTACATTTTTAATGTACTTTTCTGTGATTGGGTTGGATATCATAAGCTTTTCTATGCGTAGGCAAGGGGAGATGATTTTTCAAGAAAAATATCACTAATATCAATGTGAAGCATATCGTGGAATGTTTTAATTCAGAAACTACTTTTTATGTCCCTGGTGGTTCACTTCATTCCTACAAGTCATGAATAAGGTGAAAAGGTAAATTTGTTTCTAGTCATTCCACGCAATTCATGTATGGAATTCCTCCTCCTTACCCACCTCTTCCACTCACTGCATTTTGTGATGCAGTGAATATAACTTCGAGTAATCACCGCTGTAATGAAGGTTGAAAGCAAATGAATGTTAAAGAAGTTTCTCAGTATATATTTGAGATGTTCAGAATGATGTTTTTAATTCATTTTTTCATTGTGTTAGTAGCAATGTGCATGTAAATAAGCAGATGCTGGATTCTATAAACAGCCTTTCTGGTGCACAAATCTGAGCATAAAATTGGTCAATATGTTCTCCATGTATTTTGTCTGAAACAAATCACAAAGACTTGAGTCGCAGCTTTTTCGGTTTTGCATTTGTTGTGCATTTTAAGGTTAGACTTATGTCAGTGGATGGAGTATCAATTGCAGACTTGTACTTTTTCATATGAGTAACTACCATGCATCATATTTTCATTCAGCACTTTGTCAGCACACTGTGTTGTTATGAATGTTTATTTCTTGTGTTGTTAGGGAGGGGAGGTGTAGTCTAGAAAATTATGATGGTAATCGTGCTTAACCACAGGACAACTGGCATAAAATTGCATATAACCTTGATCTGAATACATGGATCCTTGAAGTGTATCTTCTAAGGCAGCCATCCCATTCCGGTGAAATACTGAAATAAAAGTATCCCATTTTGTCCTCTTGTGTTTAAAAACAAGTGCTCTTTTAGCTTTCATATAAAAACAAGTTTTGTTTGAAGATTTGCTTGAAAAATTGAGGTTCCTTCTCTCTCTCTCTCTCTCTGCGAGTAACTGAGTCAGATACAGGCATGCATGAACACACCCCGTCTCTTATCTGCAGCGCGCGCTAACAAGCACGTGGAATCTCCGGCCCATGCATTTACGCACACAAGGATATGAAACATTGATGACCTCGACCCTATGGCCTATGCTGTTTTGCTGGTTCTTGCCAGCAGTTGCAGCTCCGCCACTGTTCTCACGCGGGATAACGGCTTCAGTATCAGCACTCCCTCCCCGAGACTGTTCAGCCTGCTGCACGTGCACGTGTAGAACGTAGACACGTGGACCCATGCTACACGTAGGGCCGTTCATGATGTTCTAGTTTTCCTAACCCGATCCTTCCTGTAAATAAATGCCATTAGCAGACACAAGACGGCAAAGCGAGCGAGCAAATGTATTCCTGTTGTCGCTGTTGATGTCAGATGGGGAAGGTGGGATAGTGTTTTTGCTGTGTGCTTATGAAAAACGTAAAATTGCATGATTGTGAATAAGTTTGTGCCTAAACTCTAACGCCACCCCGGTCTTACTCAATTCAGAGTCAGTCTTATGCTGATGACACGCAAGTGTATGATTCTTACCGTCCCAATCAGATACATGCCACTGTACAGACCATGCAGACATGCGTCTCTGATGTCAAACTGTATGGCTGAAAACAGATTGAAACTTAATGATGATAAACCTGAGGCCCTCTTAGTTTGCAAGAAAACAGACCGCATTTCTTATGCCTTACCCCTGACCATGCAGGTAGGAACTGCTCCTTGTGCCCGTAACTTGGAGTTTATAATTACTGATGACATGTCCCCACACAATCAGGTGTCCAGTACCTGTAGGGCCGCCTACTTCGACCTGCATCGGATTAGTCTGATCCGCAAACCTCTCTGTAAAAACCGCCAGCACCCTTGTGCCTTCGTCTCGTCCAGACTAAATTACTGCAACGCCTTGCTAAAGTTGCTTGCTGGCTGCTCACACTATCTCGTTCAAAAACTGCAGAAGGGTAAAAACTCCGCTGCCAGACTTGTTCTCAAGGCTTGTAAACATGACCACGTCGCTCCTCTTTGAAACACTTCACTGGCTCCCCATTCAGGCACGCGTCGACTATAACATTTCAACCCTGTGCGACAACTGTCTCTCTGGCCGTTCTCCAACGTACTTCTCCGATCTGCTCTCAGTTTACTCTCCATCCAGACAACTCCGTTCAGCCTCTGATGATCGCCTGCTGGTTGTACCCCGCATAGGCACAAAGACATACGGGTGAACGCGCTTTTTCCTTCCACGCTACAACGCTACGGATCTGACAATGAAATTTTCTAAGTTCCAGATCTAGCTGCCTTTTCGAATGTTCGAAGGAATTAAGGGATCTCCACTACCTATAACGCGTCCTATGCTCCCTTGGGCGACCCCAGATCATTCCTCCTACACGCAGAGGGCGCCAGCAATGTGTGTAAATACCCAGATGCATTTCTCTTGAACAACATTCACGTGGCATAGTGTGTAGAACATCCTTGGGTTAATGGATCTCTCGAATTTCATAATATGTCACTCTGTTTTAAGGAAATCGCACATTGCACTTCAATCAGATTCTGAAGAAACGCAGTGTTTGTGTTGTGAGTACGCGGCCGATGATTTCAGGAAGATCTACAGCAATTTGTCACCTAAACTACCATGGTGACATATGGGATGTGAGTGGAGGATGCAAGCTCTCGCAGTACTGCCCTCGATCTTCGCCCACCCCCTTTAATCATCAAAGGGCTCGCCAACTGGTCGGCGCACGCAGCCGCTCACACAAAGCTCGTCACTTACTTCCGGGGCATGACTAGAGGTCGAATCCCTCGCTTCACGCACACTCAGTCGGCCACAGTTACATTCGTGGGACAATCCTCCCATATCATACTAGGCTGCACAATAAGATATGCATCAACTTCTATCGCTGAGCCGCACCCACTAGTTTACCCAGAGAAATCATGCATAAGACGAAACCTTCGTATGAAACAACGCGAATTTATTGATAGAAGAAAGTAAGAAGGCTTGTCTATATACGTAGGCTTTATCACTCTACACTACAATTAGGCAGTTCAATGTCTAACGTTGTTATGACACTCGATCAACTAGCAATGAACACTTGGAAGAACAACACAAATAGTTTTCTGAAGCAATACTAACATCACAAAAATGCCAATAAAGTCTCAGTGATTTCGTTTCAACACGCTACAACACAAGCACAAACACTGGCAATGCCACACATAAACCTACCTACGTACATAAACACTGACAATGGCACAAGTAACCCTTGTCTATATACGTAGGCCTACATAAACACTGACAATGGCACCAGTAACCCTTATCTATATACGTAGGCCTACATAAACACTGACAATGGCACCAGTAACCCTTGTCTATATACGTAGGCCTACATAAACACTGACAATGGCACAAGTAACCCTTGTCTATATACGTAGGCCTACATAAACACTGACGATAGCTGCTCGTTACTGTACGTAATATTCCTATGCCTATCACAGCTGCTCCTTCCAGTAATATTCCTATGCCTGTCACGGTTGGTAGGCGACTTGACCAAGGGGTCGTTCCGAAACCTCCCCGACATCACAAGCTCGCTGCTTTAGAACCGCCTTGTCACTGTCATCAGTTGAGTCCCGACCACACAGCACTATCGCCGGACAATTTCCACTCTGCTCCTCTTCTGCCGCCGTATCATGTAGAGCTGGACCCGTCCTCCCCTGAGTCGGAACTAAAATCCCAGACTGATGACGATGTTGCTGATTCGTGAGTTCCAGAACAAAAGACCATTTTACAGGAGTATTGCATCGCCAGAGGAAAGGTGGGCGCCGCCCGAGGCGCTTGTCGTGCGCTTTACTTGACTAAGGAACGCCATGGGTTCGCGGCTGAGACGTAGGACAGCTGGGAAGAACATCGGCCGTGGAGGCAGTCAGCCCTCTCTTTCTGCAGCTCGCACTCCTGCGGCAAGTAGCTGATCGCATCTTGGCTGCCTTTCCACATATTTCTCCAGCAGGTTTATGTGAAAGATTGTTTCTGTATGTTCCATCTGAACATGGCAGTTGAGACCACTCGTCTTCTAAGTGATGACGTAGGGGCCCTTCTTCGCACCTGCAGCTTGTTCTGTGCCGTGGGGAGGAGGAACAGGACCTTCTCCTCCGCCTCAAACTACTGGTTCCCACTGCAAACACGCAGGAGAAGATACTAAAAGGGCCTCACGGAGATCAAATCTACACAAACAACGCTAGGTCAGTTCAGCACGAAGAGAGTTGAACAAGAAGAACGTCCTGACTTCGTACGCAAGAAGAAAGCCAAAAAGTCCTTTAATGGCCATTGCGAGTTTACCGGAAAGGGGGAGCTGGGAAAGCTGCGGAAGGTATGTTTAGAAATTATAGGTTTCCTATTACAACATTTACTAGAATGTTGCAACAGGTGTGGCAGGATCTGGACATCAGACTGGATTGCTCGCGGTCATGGAGTGCTGGGACTCACCCATCCTTCGTCTAGATATCCCTTTCCAAAATCTTCCCTTGGTTGGGGAGCAGATGGGTGGGTGGAAACGCATCAAAATCAAGTATACTTGTGTCTGTTGCTTGTGTTGGTGTGTGCCAGTGATTTGCCTGAGGTTCTTTCGTGCGTGTGGTTGTGTTGCAACACACTGAAGTGGTATCTCTACAGATGCTCTAACTATGTGTGGTTGTGTTGCAACACACTGAAGTGGTATCTCTACAGATGCTCTAACCATGCGTGGTTGTGTTGCTACACACTGAAGTGGTATCTCTACAGATGCTCTAACCATGCGTGGTTGTGTTGCTACACACTGAAGTGGTATCTCTACAGAGGCTCTAACCATGCATGGTTGTGTTGCTACACACTGAAGTGGTATCTCTACAGACGCTCTAACCACGTGTGGTTGTGTTGCTACACACTGAAGTGGTATCTCTACAGACGCTCTAACCATGTGTGGTTGTGTTGCTACACACTGAAGTGGTATCTCTACAGACGCTTTAACCATGAGCTGCGGAAATCCTTACTTCAAGACCATATCGCGTTATCTTGACACTTTCAGCACGCCATGCTTGTCTTCTGCGCGGTGTCGTGAGAGCATCACCCGACACCAGGAAGACAACTTGGTTGCTGTCACACTTCAGGTCTGTTCTAGTTTTCAAAGATTTATTTCTTGCCAGATACTAGAAGCTTAGTTATTTCTCTACGTTATTGCTATCTATACATGTCTTCATAATTTGTAACGCTGAATGTAATTGTGGTAGTTTCCTCACAGACTTTTGCTCCAAATTGCAACATTCAAAACAAAAGGAAGCAAGCATTTCTTTCATGAAGAAATGAAGAGGCAATCAGTCAAGCTGCCAAACTATGTTCGTCTATCCACAGTCCAGGTCGTGGTCTTAGGCTAATGGACAATCTAAACACCTAACTGATATGGATTAAACACTCTGACGGTTTGGCGTCAAGGCCCGTAACTAATCTGCCTCCAAAGCCTGCACGAAGTCTGTCAAACCATGATAAAGATTCCGCCAATTGTGGGCAAGTTGTCTGGAAATCACAGCTAACGAGTTTCCCCACCGCTGCACTTCTTCACATTTCTTTTTAAAACTGTTTTCTTTTGCATCCATCTATATGTTCTTAGTTTTCTTATACCAGGATGGTCTGCAACACTTATTTTTATTATTATTTGGCATCCTTTAAGAAACAGCTTATCAAAAAAGCGCAGGACATTATGTAAACCTTTCGTGTGGCTTTAAAATAAAATTAATGCGTTTTTCTCTTCTTCGTGTGAGCTTACTGGTTCATTGAAAGGTACGGCATGTCGAGATCAGATTTTAAGAAATTTTCTAGGTTTCTGCTTACTTTTTCTTAAAAGCCCCCCTTTTTTCCACTTGTATTCTGTGTCTATATTAAATACTATAGCTATTACACTGTAAACAAAAAGTGTTCAAGTATTTCGTTAACGAGACAGAACACATTTTGCATTGATCTAGAACGCTTTAGAATACAAAGTGCTCTGGTCTGTTCTCGAAAGTGTCCACGAGGCCGAAAAATGTATGAATACAGCAGCAAGTGTTGAGTCAAGTAGGGGCATGTTTAGAACACTTAGAACACATCTAGCACACATCTTACATACTTGGTTCAGACAATCTGTTTTTTCGACTGAAAGTGCTTTTTCAACCTTTAAATACTTGCCGTAAACAAGAACAAAAGGGACATGAGTGACTGACTGACGGCCAAGGCCTGAAGATAAGTTTCTTTCAATTTTACCGACATGTTTGTGCCTCGGCGTGAAGGCATTGCTTTATTCCGATTTGTGGAAAGATGACGGCAATTCTTTTGCCAAAATATTGGAAATAGGGATCTATCATAAGCTCCTCCATCGCCCCCCATAACGTATTTGTTTAATATGAAAAATTATAGAAACTGCATCAGGATATCTGATTAACTTGGTGGGGCAGTCCTAACTGCTAGCCTTATCCTGCTCTATGAAACACATATTTACCCGAAGCCTGTCACGTGTTGGGGTTTGGTGGGTCAAAGAAATTATCCCATGGGCTCTAGGTGTGATCCATCAACAGCCCTCTTGCTTAAATTAGTTGAAGCCGCCATCTTGCAATCACCATGCCAGGTAGGCGCAGGAGTTAGGTGACCCCGGGGCCATATTCACGCCTCTAGCCAAGGTGTTTGCCCAACGATGCAATTAGCTCTAGGGCGAGACGAGGTGTTACTGGGACCTGAAAGTTCTGGGGCACTGCTTGGATTTGGACCATAGCCATCAAGTAGGTGTCCTGTACCGGCCAGGTATGGAGTTAGGCACGGCCGAGAAATTATCAAAGGAAGCTGTTAACGATTGTACAGTTGACCATCAGGGCTTTGTTGCAGCCGAGGGTGTGAACTGCCCGGGGAGTGGGGATGGCAGAGAAGGTCCACTTAAGGTGCCTGCATAACGTGGAGTTTGACGTGCTCCTGTAATTAACGAGGGAGCGTGACTTCTGCTGTCTCTGTTGTGGTTAGTTGATGCATGTAACTGTCTTTAATGACCACGTGTTTGCGAATGTGTGGATGAAAGGTTAAGAATAAAAGGACTGGTTTAGAATGTCAAGTCATTTTCTGCTAAATCAGCTGAGAAATGTGTTGCGGTGGATCTTCTGCTGAAATCTTCTGTAAGCAATCTTCTGCTCAATCGTCTGCTGCCGAGTCTGCTGAAAGCTGATGGTGTTAAACCTTGTAGCAGAACCTAGTGTCCCTCTCTACTGGACTTGTGTCAAGTCCGGTATCAGCTGCACGTGTCTCGAGCGAGCCAGCTGCTGTAGCCAGAGGTGATCTTCGGGGCTGTTCTTCCCCGAGACTGGTGTGCGACTTTTGGCACGTGCGTCCTCTGCTATGGAGAATCTCTACGTGACCGGGCAGAAGGATGAACTGCTCTTCTCTTTATTAAACAGCGAAGGAGAAGCGCTAGCCATTCTGCTACACCATTCACCAGACTTCACATGCCTTTGTCTGTAGTCATTGCAAGTTTGACTGCACCAAGTGCGTTGGAAGAAGGCTATTGCACCAGGCTATTTCCGGGAATGCAGCTAGGCTGCAGCCAGTCGCATCATTAAAAAATGTAAATGGTATTTTGTTCAACATGACCTCAGCCTTGTCGAGAGGAGCAGCTTAAAGTTTCACTTCGTGATTATTGCATGCTGCCGGCCTGTTTACAACCACAAGTCATGGAGACCCGAGAAAGTGAGTGTCCCAGCAGAAGTCCCATCCGCATTATCACCCAGCCGTTGGGCAGGCGACCAAAACTATCGAGTCACGTGGCACTTGAAAAGCGGAAACGGGTTGTTGTGGGAAAGTGTTAACACTACGAGTATCGCCAGCAAGCCACGAAACATCGCGGTGCGTTTCCCATTCAGCTCACTAGAGGCGTGCGCGATTTACTTCCTGCTGTGATGTCGAACAACCCAGACCTAATGCCAGAGTCGTACAGAAGAGGGACAAGAAGCTGCTTTGTGGAACATTTCTGTCTTCTGGCTGGTTCCTGTAGTTATTTGAGGAGAGAGAAGTGACAGCCCCACTGATAACAAACCGCCCTTCATGGTTCAGATGGCAAAATGAGGATCGGGGCGAACTTCATTTTGCTTTTGGCAGTGAGTATGAAGAAAGGCCCCTCGAAACCTTGAGATTCGACTTGATTTAACATTGAGATTTGATTCCAAAATCACAAACTGTCCTGAAAAGGAGTGTTCACAATTATCTCCATTATGTGTCTGTTATGTGGACACGTAACTCAGTTGTCTTTCCCTGCGGTGAGGGCACGACACTTCTGTTTTTTCAGCTATTTTACCCTTTTTTAAGTATCCAGCATGCAACGCGATGTTGGCCGATGGCTTAGGGGGTTGATATAGCGGGCCGACGATATTAGACAATCGGTCGATATCGCCTCGCATGTTGGATATGATACCTTTGGACTTCTCAATTTTGCCGATGTCGTATTGTATATCCTGAAGAGAAGTGAAATGTTCTATCTGATACCAGATGTAAAAGTTTCTCTATCCCGTCTTTCTCTCAGAAAAGGATTTGCTCGCCTTTCTGGGGTTTGATTGTTTGTTTTTTGTTTGGATTTGGTTTTTCTTTGAGGGGCGGGGGGTGCTCGTTTTTTCCTTATCTGGTTACCATTGCTTTTTTCTGTACCCATTGTCTACTCCTGTATATCTCACTTGCTTTCGTACTTCCAGCTTATTCTGGAAGTTTTGTCTCCCCACTCTACCCCCCGCTTCCATTATTATCATCTTCTCTTATTCCCGAATGACGTTGCCCATCGAGTTCGCCGCTGTTCTTTTCGTCTTTGTCTTTTTCTTCTTCCTTTATAAATTGTCTAGCCTGTTGCTTCCTCCTCTTGCGATGTGTGTGTGTGTGTGTGTGTGTGTTCGCTCGCCGCCTCCCTCATTCTGTGAGAAGGACAACCCTCGCGATCTCTTCCTATCAAGACTTCGGCCAAAGTTCGAAAAGGTTGCAGCCATTGGAAGCACGGAAAGTGCTCCATGGTTTCACGCACAAGTCGCAATTAGGTTCGTTGCGTACTCTGTAGAAAAAATAACTTTTCCACACCTTAATGCCGTATGTCCAATGGGGCCAGACTGTCCCAGACAGTGCGGTCAGGTACATAGATTTATCATAGACGATTCTTCATAACGCATTAAAAGGTTAAGCAGTCGCATAGGCTATGAGAAAGGCTGATGTGTATTCTTCCAAATGTTTACCTGTCTTTCAGCATAGCGCCGGCACCTGGCATCTCTTTCTTTCTTTCTTTTTTATCGTCATGTGCTTTGGTTAAATTTCTACAATGACAGTGGTAACACTAACAACACAACGGCTAAGATTTGGTGTCCACGTCTAGCTACAGAAGCGCATTCTTCGGTGGTCGAGTATGCTGCCAGGGAATCGCAAGATTAAGACAACCCGAGTAAAACCCTGGCCTGAGAAAACTTTCAGAATGACGTGTTTGGAAGCTATAGACTGCTAGGTCCTTGCAGAAAGGTGACACGCAATTCGAGAGAACGGCTGCGCGCATTTCTTTACGCGTATGTCCTTCCTGTTTGTCTCGACAAAGCCTTGACTGGACCATCATTTTTACTGGAACCTGAAAACTGGAAGCAGACTTCTCATGCACGATTTTTTTCCTGCCAGATTTCCTCTGGTGCAGGGTGGGGAACGAGATGCGTCATCTACACGTTTTTTTATATCTGCTTTTCTCACGTGCATCACGGCACTTGCTCGTGATCTGGGTAAAGCTGCTCCGTTAAGAGTAAGAAAATTGTCCTGTATGGGTCGAACATAAAACCATTGTCATCTCCGTGCACACATGTTCGCACGCTTTTCTTTCTCTCCCCCCACCCCCCAAAGTCCGCCGGCGTGGGTGGATGAATTTCACTTTAGCCACTGCACACCGTTGTCCTAAGGGGAAATTACTCAAATCACGAACCTTTAACCAGCTCTTGAGGTTGCAGCCTGCTACACACGCGCCCACGTCACGCGTCCGAACAAATACACCCACGCGCATGCATGTACTCACGCACATGCACGATCCTTAAAGCTTGTTCAGAGATATGGCTGGTATCTTGCCATAAATGTTGTGACTTAAGAAAGAAAGTTGCGTGCCGACACTTCGAGAAGCATGTCCTCAGCGATATGAGAGAACCAGCAGGGCTGTGTTTGTTCTGTAGAAAAGAACCACCAGGTACGTGGTCATTTCCGTTAGAATGGGTAAATTTACCTTCTAGCCATAAGTATCAGTCCTTCAGCCCTTGATCTTTGGCTGCTTAACGTCCCGCCCCAAGCTATGTGAATGAATGTGAGGACGGTGTTGCTTAGACAAGTTAAACGTGCTGCTACACTGGGACTGCTGTCGCAACCCAGGCTTCAGTCCCACCCAGTCACATTCTACTGACACCGGGCCACCTTGCCCTAGTACTGTTCCCTGTAGTGCCAGGCGTCTGGCAGAGCAGCTACTGGATTGTCAGTTTTGAGGTCTTAGGTATGACTCGGCCTGGGCGCGAACCACCGATCGCGAGCCCCCCCCTCCCCACTCCCGCCCACATCAGAGGAGAATGCCTTTCGTTAAACCACCGAGGCGGTTTCCTGGGGAACTCGCCAACCGATAACCTGTGTGTGTGTGAATCTCGTTGGTTCTCCGTCATGTACTACAATCATCACCTTTAGTAAGTCTCAGAATGACTCCCACCTAAGAAAAGTCACATCAAATTCTCGTCCCTCCAAACTAATAAACCGGAAGTGTTTGGTCCTGCCTGATAATGTTCACAATATGCACAATAAGCTGTCATGTCCGTCTCCTACCCACCCCAGAATACGACAACGATTACACACCAATCAGGCATTAACTCCTGTTTTATGTCAATGAGACAGCTCGAACACACACTTTCGCGTCAGTATAGCATGTACCTGTGTCGCTGTTTTTTCACCTTAGCGCGGGCTACGTTTAGGAGCCGGATTCTTTCCAGATAATTATTGTACACTGTTATCAGTCCTGTTTGTGTCTCTTATTTGCATTCTTGCAGATCCTGGGCAGAGCAGACCTACAAAATCTTCAGCCTGAACATGGTGAGTCAGACTCGGAGCCTGTTCAAGAACTGGTTGTGTGTGCGTGAATATGTGTAGCTGTGAATCTCTTTCCGCTTGCTCGCCTTAAGAATGACTCTAATTTGATGGTTATGAGTAGAGTACGTGGACTATGGTGGCTTTGGGTGGATCATTAGATGTACGCACGTAGGTCAAGTTTGCAGCCAGTGAGATAGAAAAAATGGCTTTCTAATTAGACGTAACTAGACGTGAATCTGTGATGAAACCATTTTTGTCCAAGGGCTTTCATCTTCCAAACAGAGAGGGGTCGTATTTTGGCACTTAAGATTAGTAATCTAGCCATTTGATGGAAGGAGGGGGGGGGGGGGTTGATTATGCTGAACCTGTAATTTCATTCTAGGGAAGAGAGTGTCTAAGGTTACAGCATTCAGAAACTTATAAAGACACCAGTTGGCAGAAGTTCAGTTAGCTTAACCGTCTGTCGGCAAAATTCCTGCCTACTGTCGTCAAAAGTGTTGCTGGAAAAACCTCCATTGATGATGGAAGAGATCGAGTGTCTGTAGCTGCACTCTGTACCATTGAGGTGCCATATACCAGCCGAGCTCAGTGAGGCGGAGTTCAGTGAGGCGGAGTTCAGTGAGGCCGAGTTCAGTGAGGCCGAGTTCAGTGAGGCGGAGTTCAGTGAGGCCGAGTTCAGTGAGGCCGAGTTCAGTGAGGCCGAGTTCAATGAGGCCGAGTTCAGTGAGGCGGAGTTCAGTGAGGCGGAGTTCAGTGAGGCCGAGTTCAGTGAGGCCGAGTTCAGTGAGGCCGAGTTCAGTGAGGCCGAGTTCAGTGAGGCCGAGTTCAGTGAGGCCGAGTTCAGTGAGGCCAAACTCAGTGAGGCCAAGCTCAGTGAGGCCGAGCTCAGTGAGGCCGAGTTCAGTGAGGCCAAACTCAGTGAGCCCAAGCTCAGTGAGCCCGAGTTCAGTGAGGCCAAACTCAGTGAGGCCAAACTCAGTGTGGCCAAGCTCAGTGAGGCCGAGTTCAGTGAGGCCGAGTTCAGTGAGGCCAAACTCAGTGAGGCCAAG